>JAMPIV010005208.1:0-116300 GCA_024509875.1 Oreohelix idahoensis | reverse complement strand
TCCTGATTCACGGGTGATATTTTTCTGGAGACAAAGAGAGCGCTTAATAGATTTGCTCTGTTATTTATATTTGGAATTCCCACGCAAGGACCAACGCTGTACGGTCTAATCATGTCGCGTTCCCTCTGGAACCTATAATCTTGCTGGGGAATTAGTTAATTATTGACCTGGGCCAAATTAGATTGTACGCAAACTCATGGAGGGTTCATGTTTATTTCTGAGGACGCTCTTTCTTGCGTCATTTTAGATAATGTTACTACCGATTGGCGTTGAGGCAAATTAACTGTGATTCGTTGTAGTGTCTAGCGGCCGTTTTTACGTACCCTGGGTAGGGAGGTTCAACCACCCACCATCGATTTTCGGGTAGGGGTACTAACGTCGGAAAATTTATACCCAGCCTAATAATACTCTAGCGCCTAATACAGTAAAAATTTAGCGCAATTTATTTAACAAAAGAAAAGCCTTCGTTGATCGCAATTACTTTAGGGAAAGGAAGACTGGTTGTTTCACATCGATAGTAAAAGCTTACTGTATTATACCCGCTTTCTTCAATGAAACGTGTGCTGTATTTCTAAGAAAAACCTTGAAATATGCAAGTTGACCTAAATTTTAAATTCCATTCATGTCTTTTTCTACACTGCGTTACCAAAACGAACGAACAGATGGACAAAAGGATAAAGAGAGAGGGGAGGGCTGAAAATCAGGAACGCATGCAACACGCGTCGCGCGATACACAAATGCTGCCATCACGCGTGTAAGTCTACATGCACTAATTTTTTTTCAGACGGACAGTGATAAAATACATTATCCCTCCCAGAGTTAGGTTTTAAAATCATAAAAAACGCTTATTAGGAAAGATAACAATAGATGGGTTTACGGTTGAAAACATAACAGTACCCAGACAGCACATCTTCGAAACAGGAGGTAGAAAATACATATTTTGAACGCAGCCACGTAGCTCCTTTAAATTTGTATTTTTGGGTTCCTTAGGACTTGCTGACAAAGAATATGTAAAACGTTACGCAAATAGTCCAGGAGTTAATAAATTATACCCAGAATAAAATATTGGGGGTGCCTGACAGCATAAAATCATTTCTGCTCATAAGATTTTTTTTTATAACGTGTTTGGAAAAAAATTTACGCTACAGAAATAGCCTACCATGTAAACTTCAAATTGATTGGAGCGCAACAAATGAAAGCCTAACCACGATTGGTCGGGCTATAAATACTATCTTGGTTGTTAGGGGAGACGGGGAAAGGTAACATTTTTTCAAACACTTGTCGAAACGGGGCTCATTGGTCAGACTCGCTGATATACACACTTGGGAGCGTTAGTTCGAAACCACTTGTTTAAATAAGCTTGATAAAGCATCAGTGCGTTGAAGCCAGCTTATATTTTGCTAAATAAAAGCCTGGAAGATAAGCAGATGGGAATTTGTGCCAGTTTGTGCCAGAATTCATTGCTAATCAACGTATCTGTGTTTATTCGTATGAATTGTGGTAAGCTTGAACCATTCAATATCTTTTAATGAAAATTGAATGTGAATTGTTGATTTATGCCTGTATATATATATGTGTAGTTCAGTGGCCAACGTGAGGTAAAGCCTGTAATGCTCCAGCCTGAACAGAGGGTGTCGGAGAGAAGTAAAACGGCATGGAATGGCCAAACAGTACACTGACACCTGGATGATTGAATAGAAAGAAATAATGCTGGAAGTGCAGAGGCGTAGTAACCATTAAGAAGGGTAATACTGGAATAAAGTATTTCAGATGAAGCTGACAGTTGGCCTAAGGCTCTGAACTCAATGTTTGTGCTGTGTTGTGATCAGTGTAACAAGAGAGTTTAAGTTAGTTATGAAGTAGAAGGTACATCCTTCTTGATTTCAGGGACCGTGGTCTTGATGGTAGTGAGCAGCACCTGGTCAGAGCTTTGCTGAATCCAGAGTCGGACAGCATACTCCTTGGTCTTTTAGCTATCAGTGAGGTGTCTCCTGAGCCCAGAGGAGAATTCGAGCAGAGGAGTCCTTTCCTGCCGCCATCACGCCAGATAAGCGAATTGGCCAGCTGAGCTCAACATTATGTCCCCTCATCTTGAAATGACTTTGTAAAATTAACATTAAGAGGGGAAATTAATTGTCTTAATATCAGGAACTGAGAACATCTCCAATACTAGTTTCCTTAAGACAAACTATTGAAGTCATGATGACAACTACCAACAGAGCTTGAACAAAACAAAACCAGTATTACCTCATACTACTATTACACAACTGACACACATAGGATATTTTTAATAATATATGTCACTACCAGATTCATATTAATTCATTCTGTACATAACTTGTAATTAACATTGATTGTGATTCCTGGTTCCTTTGTCTTTGAATCAGGACACACATATGCCTTTATGATAGAAATGAATACATATTGTTATTTGAAAAGTTACGAGTGTCTCCTGTAAGATATTCTCATAGAGTGTTATATGTATGTGAGTGTCACAGTGTTGTCAAGAGTAGTGGATTAAATTAAATTGTTTATCTGTCTGTTGTTGTGACTTACACTTCACCATACTCATACCCTAGACACATAACGTAGCATCACACTATTCCAGAATAATTCTGACTGAGATATAGAGATATGTGGTAGCAAGTAAGGTTATCTATAATACACTACTCTTAATAGATATAGATACCTTCACAGCTGATCTCAGTCAGTACACTAAGTCCCCTATAAATATTTATAACATCCCACTTCACCACATATATTGGGGTCTCGCTCTTGGGATTTTGAATCTTTAACTATTAAAAAATATTGGGGGTAATTCACTTCAGGGAATATAAGAATTAAAAGGTATCCTTGGGTGGAATTAAATAAGGTTGAGCTCACGGTGCCTGTGTTGTCCATTAGATATATTTAGAATTTGAATTGTTGGTTAGACATTGTAGAAATTTACCTGATAGACAATGGCGGACCTGGCCAAGTTTCGATCTGCTGCTGTTCAGACTGCAAAAGAGTTAGGATTAGATGGGCAAGTTATGGTTGCCTATGTCACGACGGAATGTGACAAATTTATTGAACGCGAAGAAAGAAGATTAGAAAAAGAGGCCGAAAGAAAGTTAGAGGCTGAGAAAAGAAGGTTACAATTTGAAGCTGAGGCTGAGACTAAGAGGTTGCAAGCTGAGGCTGAGACTAAGAGGTTGCAGATTGAGGCTGACAAAGAGGCTAAGAAATTGGAAGCAGAAAGAGAAGACAAAAGATTAGCTGCAGAAAGGGAAGAGAAGAAATTAGCTGCAGAAAGGGAAGAGAAGAAATTAGCTGCAGAGAGGGAAGCAGAAAAGGAGGAGAAAAGATTACAAAGGGAACATGAGTTACGACTAAGGGAGTTTGAGTTTCAAGGCCATGCTCCTGAAAATGGTGCCAGTCCCTTTGCCTCTGATGCTACGGTTACTCAAGGAGCCTCAATCTCAGCTATGAACTTTCATTTAGATCATTTTGTTGAGAAAGACGATGATATTGAGAGCTATATAAATAGGTATGAACTATTAGCTACCACGTATGGGTTAGAGAGAGAAAGGTGGAGCTTAAAGTTATCTCAGGGACTTCGTGGGGCAGCTTATGAAGTTTTTGCAAAAATGAGCAGAGGTGATCAGGAAAATTATGACATGCTAAAGCAGGCTCTTTTGTTAAGGTATGAAAAGAATGCAGAGTTTTACAGGAAAAAATTTAGGAATGCTAAACTACTGTCAGGTGAAACCTATCACCAGTTCTCTGCACGCATAGAGACATACTTGGAGAAATGGACTTCTCTGGGGAAAACCCAAGATCTTAAGGAAATGGTCCTTATAGAGCAATTAAGAGAGTCCATGGCTCCAGACCTGAGAAAGTTTCTCATGGAACAAGGTGCAGAGAGGCTGGATGAGTTGCTAAATGTTGCTGAAAGGTATCAAGCAGCTCAAGCAGAGGTAACAGGTAATAAAAAGAAACAAGTGGATAACTTTAGGGCACCACAGAACTTTAATAAATTTGATCCTAAGGATCAAAAAAAGGTAAGCACCAATTTGATAGGCCACGGTATGAAAATAAAAATAAATTCCCACAATTCGATGAAAGGAAATATGATGAAAGAAAATCTTTCAACCAAGGAAAAAGGTGGTGTAAAAATTGTCAGATGGACAATCATGACACTGACCATTGCAGAAGGAAACCTGTGTATATGGCAACCCTTCAGGTCAGGTCGACCTCAAGACAGGAGGAGGATATTATGTTAGATACCACTCCAGAAGAGATGAGGAAGGCACAGGCTGGGGATAAAACACTCAAGCCTTGTTTCAGAAAATTGTCAACTTGTCATACAACTCCAGGCAAGGGAGATTTTTACATGAAAAACAAGTTGATGTATAGGAAGGCCGGAACTAGATCCCATGGTCACGGACAGCTGGTTCTTCCAAAAAGATACAGGACAGAATTAATAAGGAGCCTACATGTGAAACCAGATGGGGACCATGAGAAGATAGGTACCATCATTCAAAAGGTGGCTCACAATTATTATTGGCCCAAAGCAAGATGGGACATTGAGAATTTTGTAGAAAGGTGTAGCATAGCACATGAGGGAACACCCACAAGTGGGAACATGGATCAGGACCTGGACACGCCACGGGGCAAAATTAGGCCTGATAATAAAAAGAGATATAAATTTGATAAAGTGGACCAAATGGAATGGGAAGCCCCTTTTCACGGACAAGCTTCACTTAACTGTTTTACAATGGCCACTATGCGGAGAGTGCAAAAAGATGTCTTACCCCAGGATAAGCCGACAATCCCTCAATCGGACTTAAACAAACTGGAGGAAGAGGATGTAGAGAGGAAATCTCTCATCAAGAATTTTAAGTGGGGAGAAAGCCCCAAAAGAAAAATTGGTAGCGGTCGTTTTGTGAATGATAATTCTGGGAGGAAAAATCATCACTATAAAGCTTCGAGTGGAAGAGACCATACCGGTGCATGGACAAATAGGTCCACACAATTAAAGGTCCATATGTAGCTATGTTAAGAGCGTGGACTGATGAAAAGGCAGAGGAAAACATTACATCTTCATACCAATATGTGAATGAGCTGACCACTCGGTTAAAAAACTGGCTGGAAACTTGCCAATGAAAATTTGAAACAAGCCAGGAAGAAACATGCTGCCTATTATAACAGGAAGGCGAAAGACAGAGATTTGGCTGTGGGAGAGAAAGTACTGCTTCTTTTGCCTGAGAGTCAGAATAAGTTACAAATTGGATGGCAGGGTCCATATACAGTTCTAGAGAAGGTGTCTAGAACAAATTATAAGATAGATAAGAAGGGGAAAGAAAAAATCTATCATGTGAATCTCCTGAAGAAATATTTGGAAAGAGAACATCAGGAAGAGACACACTTGTTGACCTTGTCCATCGCCATGGAGATGAAAAAGGAACCACTTTCATCATTTGAATATCCATTACACCCCTGTGAGACAGCAGCACAGGTGAAAATCAGTACACATTTAACGAAAACTCAGAAAGAGAGAGTGCAACAGGTTCTAAATAATCATGCAGAGGTGTTAACAGACCGACCAGGGCATACAAACCTATTGGAATATGATATGAAACTAATAGACTCCACACCTGTCTGTATGAAACCATATTCTATTCCGTTTGCTAAGGAGAAAGCTTTGAAGGAAGAGATAGATTATCTATTGAAGGAAGGAATTATTTCGCACAGTGAGTCTTCGTATAGTTCCGGTGTTGTACTCTTAAGGAAGCCCTCTGGAGAACATAGACTCTGTATAGATTACAGGAGACTGAATGCTATTACAGAAGGACAGGTGGATCCATTGCCGGATACAAATCAGCTGTTTGCCAGACTAAATAAAGCTAAATATTTCTCAAAAGTGGATCTGAGTAAAGGATACTATCAGATTCCAGTAAAGCCTGAGGTTAGACCATACCTAGCTTTTAGTACCTCAGAAGGACACTATGAGTTTAATAGATTGCCATTTGGATTGAAGAATGCGCCTAGTGTCTTCTCTAGAATGATGAGAAAATTATTGGATCCTCTGAATAATCCCTGTATAACAAATTTTATGGATGATATCCTTATAGCAACAGAAACATTTGAGGAACACATTGACTCTCTGAACATGCTGTTTACTCGACTTAGGGAGGCAAATTTAACAGCCCGACCAACCAAATGTTGCGTTGGATGTAAAGAATTGGAATTTTTGGGACACACAGTTTATCAGGGAAACATGACCCCCTGACCCAAAGAATTTAGAGAAACTACAGAAAGCCCCGAGACCACAAACCAAGAAGGACGTGAGATCCTTTGTCTCATTATGTGGTTTCTACCAGAAGTATATCAAAAACTTTAATTCCATATGTGCACCGTTAACTGAATTGACACGTAAAGGACATCCAGATCGCATTACATGGACACCACAATGTGAAATGACTTACCAAGAATTGAAGGAAAAGCTCACAAGTAAACCCATTTTGAAATTACCTGACTTAAGTCAAGAATTCATAGTAAGGACGGATGCAAGTAATATTGGGCTGGGTGCAACTCTTCTACAGAAATCAGATGCATTGGATGGGGAATTAAGCCCAGTGGCATATGCTAGCAGAAAGTTGAATAAAGCTGAAATCAACTACTCAACTAGCGAAAAGGAATGTCTCGCAGTAATATGGGCAATAAAGAAATTCAATATTTATCTATATGGGAAGGCATTTAAGTTGCAAACAGATCACAAACCTTTATCGTTTTTAGCACAGGCTAAGCATGAGAACTCTAGGTTACTCCGATGGTCTTTGCTTCTGGCTCCATATAATTTTAGCATTGAGTATATATCTGGAAAAACCAATTTGGGAGCGGATTTTTTAAGCCGCCATCCGTGTGATGAGAATCACCGTAAAACCCAGAAATAATAATAAATTTCTCTATGTGTATATAGAATAAAGGACTGACATATAATGTCTGTTTTAAGAGGGGAGGTGTCATGAAATATTCTAATCCACATATATAAATTATTAGGTAAATATGAAGCCTAACAAATAAAATTAATAAAGAAAAGAGCAATGGAAAAATAACAGTGCTGTCACAAAGAATGTACTCGAAATCCCCCTTGTTTTCTGCTTCGTCTGCAAATTGTAACGCTTTCACGTTGATAGTAAAAGCTTACTGTATTATACCCGCTTTCTTCAATGAAACGTGTGCTGTATTTCTAAGAAAAACCTTGAAATATGCAAGTTGACCTAAATTTTAAATTCCATTCATGTCTTTTTCTACACTGCGTTACCAAAACGAACGAACAGATGGACAAAAGGATAAAGAGAGAGGGGAGGGCTGAAAATCAGGAACGCATGCAACACGCGTCGCGCGATACACAAATGCTGCCATCACGCGTGTAAGTCTACATGCACTAATTTTTTTTCAGACGGACAGTGATAAAATACACTACCCTTTCCCAGAGTTAGGTTTTAAAATCATAAAAAACGCTTATTAGGAAAGATAACAATAGATGGGTTTACGGTTGAAAACATAACAGTACCCAGACAGCACATCTTCGAAACAGGAGGTAGAAAATACATATTTTGAACGCAGCCACGTAGCTCCTTTAAATTTGTATTTTTGGGTTCCTTAGGACTTGCTGACAAAGAATATGTAAAACGTTACGCAAATAGTCCAGGAGTTAATAAATTATACCCAGAATAAAATATTGGGGGTGCCTGACAGCATAAAATCATTTCTGCTCATAAGATTTTTTTTATAACGTGTTTGGAAAAAAATTTACGCTACAGAAATAGCCTACCATGTAAACTTCAAATTGATTGGAGCGCAACAAATGAAAGCCTAACCACGATTGGTCGGGCTATAAATACTATCTTGGTTGTTAGGGGAGACGGGGAAAGGTAACATTTTTTTCAAACACTTGTCGAAACGGGGCTCATTGGTCAGACTCGCTGATATACACACTTGGGAGCGTTAGTTCGAAACCACTTGTTTAAATAAGCTTGATAAAGCATCAGTGCGTTGAAGCCAGCTTATATTTTGCTAAATAAAAGCCTGGAAGATAAGCAGATGGGAATTTGTGCCAGTTTGTGCCAGAATTCATTGCTAATCAACGTATCTGTGTTTATTCGTATGAATTGTGGTAAGCTTGAACCATTCAATATCTTTTAATGAAAATTGAATGTGAATTGTTGATTTATGCCTGTATATATATGTGTAGTTCAGTGGCCAACGTGAGGTAAAGCCTGTAATGCTCCAGCCTGAACAGAGGGTGTCGGAGAGAAGTAAAACGGCATGGAATGGCCAAACAGTACACTGACACCTGGATGATTGAATAGAAAGAAATAATGCTGGAAGTGCAGAGGCGTAGTAACCATTAAGAAGGGTAATACTGGAATAAAGTATTTCAGATGAAGCTGACAGTTGGCCTAAGGCTCTGAACTCAATGTTTGTGCTGTGTTGTGATCAGTGTAACAAGAGAGTTTAAGTTAGTTATGAAGTAGAAGGTACATCCTTCTTGATTTCAGGGACCGTGGTCTTGATGGTAGTGAGCAGCACCTGGTCAGAGCTTTGCTGAATCCAGAGTCGGACAGCATACTCCTTGGTCTTTTAGCTATCAGTGAGGTGTCTCCTGAGCCCAGAGGAGAATTCGAGCAGAGGAGTCCTTTCCTGCCGCCATCACGCCAGATAAGCGAATTGGCCAGCTGAGCTCAACATTATGTCCCCTCATCTTGAAATGACTTTGTAAAATTAACATTAAGAGGGGAAATTAATTGTCTTAATATCAGGAACTGAGAACATCTCCAATACTAGTTTCCTTAAGACAAACTATTGAAGTCATGATGACAAATACCAACAGAGCTTGAACAAAACAAAACCAGTATTACCTCATACTACTATTACACAACTGACACACATAGGATATTTTTAATAATATATGTCACTACCAGATTCATATTAATACATTCTGTACATAACTTGTAATTAACATTGATTGTGATTCCTGGTTCCTTTGTCTTTGAATCAGGACACACATATGCCTTTATGATAGAAATGAATACATATTGTTATTTGAAAAGTTACGAGTGTCTCCTGTAAGATATTCTCATAGAGTGTTATATGTATGTGAGTGTCACAGTGTTGTCAAGAGTAGTGGATTAAATTAAATTGTTTATCTGTCTGTTGTTGTGACTTACACTTCACCATACTCATACCCTAGACACATAACGTAGCATCACACTATTCCAGAATAATTCTGACTGAGATATAGAGATATGTGGTAGCAAGTAAGGTTATCTATAATACACTACTCTTAATAGATATAGATACCTTCACAGCTGATCTCAGTCAGTACACTAAGTCCCCTATAAATATTTATAACATCCCACTTCACCACACTACCCCAATGAGCTTTGTAGATATGGCTCTTGCAATATGACCCTTTTAAATAGCACAAATTTAGAACTTTATATAGCAATATCTCTGTTTCTATACCATGTAAGAAAAAAGTGGAGGTTCATGCCATAAAGGATAACATGGGCTATAAGTGTGCAAAATTTGAAGGCTATAGCTTTAAAATTGTAGCAAATATCACCGGAACTGTGAATCGCAGGCCCTGTTTTCGTTAAAGTTTAGTTTTTTAAATGTTAAAACAATTATCTGATAAGAGCTCAGTATCCCCCAGGAAGATACGGCTGATCCTCTCTTTGTGTCTGCTCTTCATCCAGGACAAGCCTCCTACGTCTCTTGGCTCTTCTTGCTTCAAGAGAAGAACCTTAACTTTCCTTTGTGAATGTTTTATGCGAAGACTGTCTTTTTCTACACAGAATGTATGCATAAATTTTCCTGGCTGAATGTCCCATTCCTGAAGGATTGTTTTCAGTCTGTTAGCTCCATCATTTTGGGACTGTTTGGCAAGGAAGAATATTCCAGCACCTCTGATTCAGGCTATACAGAGCTTCTACAAGTCTTGCAGAAATTATGTGAGGACAGCAAACCATAAGTCAGAAGAGTTCAGGACCACCACTGGTGTAAGACAAGGTGATATCCTATCACCTTACCTCTTCATACTCCTTATGGACGATGTCATCAAGTCATGTAAGGAGAGAACAAGAAAGTATTCAGTGGGGTACTGGAAGATGAGACAGGTCTATATTTCGGAGCTGGCATTTGCTGATGATGTTGCCCTGATTGCTAAATCAGAGGCACATCTCCAATCCAACCTGCAAGTCTGGAAGGAAGAGCTGGAGAAGAGAGGGATGGTCATAAGCAGCTCTAAAACAAAATCCATGGTGATATCACGAGAAGAAAGAAGACATCAGATGAAGGTAGGAAAACAGGTCCTGGAGCAGGTCGACCACTTTAAATACCTCGGAGCTATTATAGACCGAAAGGGAGGCATCAAAGAAGAGTTGGCCACTCGAAAAGCAGCAGCTGGGAGACTTTTTCAGGCCATAAATCGAGGATCCTCAGCAAGAGAGAGGTTGGTAAGAAAACGAAGATGGCTGTATACCACTCCACCTATGTCCCAGTCTTGACATATGGATGCGAGTCATGGGCAATGACTACAACCATAAAAGCCAGATCCAAACCTCAGAAATGAGGTATCTGAGGAAGTTGGTTGAAGTAACAAGAAGAGACATGGTACGCAACCAGATGATACGTCAAGGCCTTAATTCCTACCCCCTGCAGACCCAAGTAGAACAGTCCCAATTAAGATGGTTTGGCCATGTCTGCAGAATGGGAGAAGATCGGATACCACGACAAGCATGGGAAACAAAGAGCCAAGGATCCAGACCTTGAGGACGACCCAGAGTCCCCTGGGAGGACAACATTAGACAATCTTTGAAGGACCGAGGACTAGAATGGAATCAGGCCAGGAGGAAGACAGCCGATAGGATAGTCTGGTGCTCTCTCTTCCAAACCTCTACACCTCACGGTAGAAGGGGAACGACTAAGTAAGTAAGTATTCTCCATCATTAAAGATGCACACAGCAATTGCAACAGCTGTATTTACAGTTGAAAGTCCTTGATTTTTTATTTTAGGGCAATATTTCCATATTAAACTGTTCAATGATTCATTAGAATTTTGAGTGTAACCTTGCAGGCACTTTCTCAGTAATTCTGTCTTGGAGAGGTCTTTGAATATGGGCTTAATAGCCTCCATGACAGCAATTGGAAGGTTTCCCTTGTGCTTAAAGTCATTCACTATGCCATCTCTGACAGCCTGTTTGTAGGGACACCAGTCAATGTTGCAAAAGTTATGAACAGGATTATCATCTGTTGATGTCTTATGGAAATACACCGCCCAAACCTCTTCTCGCATTTTGCAAAGGTTGTTTTTGTTACCTCGTATGGCATTTCCATAGTATACCTGTAGCTTATCAATGACACTATCTGTTAGTCTACCCTTACCACCTATGGATTTACCATCAGGCAAAAACTTCCCTTTAGAAAGTTTCTTAAGATTTCTCAGCCGAGTACCCATTCTTTTCTTAATATGACCCACACATTCAATTTTTTCTATCAGACAATCCTCTCCATAAGGCTTGGATTCAAACACCTCTTTGAAACTGTTAGTGTCTCCATCCCCAATGAACTTTGTATACCTGAGATTATACTTGTCTGCTGAGCAAAAAAAAATTTTACAAGCTGCTGCTGCTTCCATTGACTCTGAGGATCCGTGATGGGTCATCGTACAAACCTCAACATGACTTTGTTTCCATTGTTGAAATTTGTCTGTGTTATGGTCTTGTTTCTCCCACTACTGACAAGATTTGCACTTTTTACTCTTTGTCTGAGTATCTATTACCTTTCCAGTTTGCAAGCCAATCACAGTTGTGGCACCAACAATAGATGAATGGCCTCTGGTCATCCAAGTACCATCACAAGATACATCAATGTCTCGGAACTTGTTGTCACCTTCTTCTGCACTCCCATACTCTTGAACAGCAGCATTTTTCATGCTAATAATTTGCACCCTAGTAGCAGCATCCTCCATTCCTTTCTGTATAATAGCATTGCTGCTGTGTCTAACTGGGGGTGGTAAATCCATTATACCACAGAAAGTGTTTAAGTCGGTGTGACTGCAGCCAATACAGCGCATGGCAAAAGCTGCACGCCGATTGATAAGATTTATCTTTGCATTCCCTACTGAGAGCTGACTACTTGAAGGGAAATGTTTTTGTTCATGACAGTTTGCACTGTTACAATGAAATACAAATTCACTCCCAAGTCCTTGCCTTTTGACTTCAACTAATTGTACAGAACTTTGGCAAAAGGTACACAACAATTTTTCAGCAATGTTCTGACCAAGAAGACCCATGTCAACAATTCTGTGCCCCTCAAGCAAATCAGTATCATTAACATTATAATTACCTTCCTTGTCAGTTTCTGCAGAATCTGTGTCACAGCTTCGCTCAAACATATCCTCATCAGTCATGTGTTAGGTTGCTAATGTCCAGAATTTTCTGCTCTGATCGTGAAAGGGGTGTGGCATTTCATTTCATTCCAATATCAAAACATTCAGTCTGCATCGATGGTGGTGAACTATGAACGCATGGCTCAGTACCGAATGTCGATGCATTCTGTAGGATTGTTTTACTTTCATTTCGTTCAGCCGTATGTTGATTGCCATGAAATTTACGCTTCTTTGATATACCTTTACCGAACTTTTTGTCTGAAGGCATAATTATCACAAATATATTCACGTATTTCCACAAATTAACTCAAAGTTTCAATCACATTTATGTTTTTATTTTTTTACCGCCATGGTGGATGAAAAAGGAGTATTCATTGTATTCGTTGTATTGAGTATATTTTTTCTAGGGAGTGTTTATTATTTGGTATACCTTCCAATATGAAGGTTAGCAAAAAAGCATATTTTGGGGCTAAAAGTTGGCGATTTTTGGAACACACTCATTCTCTTTGAACATTGATAACTCATAAACTATTACAGATAAACACATAATTCAAAAAGAATATCGAAGTAAAAAGGCTTATAAATATTTAAAACACAATTATTATATGCAAATCAAAAATAACCTTTTTTGTCTATTTCTGGGTGTATATGCCCCCTTAAATTAAAACCTACAGTAATCCCTCCTGAACAAAAAAACGCAAATAATTACCTAGAGAAAAAAAGACTAAACTCAAATAATTACAGGAC
The DNA here is from genome assembly GCA_024509875.1 of Oreohelix idahoensis. Taxonomy (NCBI): domain Eukaryota; kingdom Metazoa; phylum Mollusca; class Gastropoda; order Stylommatophora; family Oreohelicidae; genus Oreohelix; species Oreohelix idahoensis. The sequence continues at coordinate 103,111 of JAMPIV010005208.1, read as the reverse complement.
CTAATTACCAGGAGAAAAGAATGGGGCTTGTGGAAAATAAAATCACAGTAACTCCTCACATTCCCCCCACATGTCAATTTCTTTGTCATTTCTGTCGCTGAAATTTTTAAATATAACTTTTCATGTAATGTTCTATATGTTGAGATCTGTCTCTAACGTTTTTATGTAACTTTTCATGCTGCGTTCTGTTTAATCTCTGTTTCAGGTCAAAGGTGATCCTATTCCTTGCTTCCTAATATCAGGTCCAGGGTGATCCTGTTCCTTGCTTCCTAGTGTCACATCTAAGGGGGTGTTATTGCTTGCTTCCCGGTGTCACATCCAAAGGGATCCTATTCCTTGCTTCATAGTGTCACATCTAACGGATGTTATTCCTTGCTTCCTAGTATCAGGTCCAGGGTGATCCTGTTCCTTGCTTCCTAGTGTCACATCTAAGGGGATGTTATTGCTTGCTTCCCGGTGTCACATCCAAAGTGATCCTATTCCTTGCTTCCTAGTGTCAGGTCTAGGGTGATCCTATTCCTTGCTTCATAGTGTCACATCTAAGGGGATGTTATTCCTTGCTTCCCAGTGTCACATCCAAAGTGATCCTATTCCTTGCTTCATAGTGTCACATGTAAGGGGACGCTATTCCTTGCTTTCTAGAATCACATCTAAGGGGATGCTATTACTTGCTTCCTAGTGTCACAACTAAGGGGATGCTATTCCTTGCTTCCTAGTGTCACTTCCAAGAGGATGTTATTCCTTGTTTCCTAGTGTCAAGTCCATGGTGATCCTATTCCTTGTTTCCTAATGTGAGGACCAAGGTGATCTTATTCCTTGTTTCCTAGTGTGAAGACCAAGGTGATCTTATTCCTTGTTTCCTAGTGTGAGGACCAAGGTGATCTTATTCCTTGTTTCCTAGTGTGAGGACCAAGGTGATCTTATTCCTTGTTTCCTAGTGTGAGGACCAAGGTGATCTTATTCCTTGTTTCCTAGTGTGAGGACCAAGGTGATCTTATTCCTTGTTTCCTAATGTGAGACCCAAGGTGATCTTATTCCTTGTTTCCTAATGTGAGGACCAAGGTGATCTTATTCCTTTTTTCCTAGTGTGAGACCCAAGGTGATCTTATTCTTTGTTTCCTAGTGTGAGGACCAAGGTGACCTTATTCCTTGTTTCCTAGTGTGAGACCCAAGGTGATCTTATTCCTTGTTTCATAGTGTGAGACCCAAGGTGATCTTATTCTTTGTTTCCTAGTGTAAAGACCAAGGTGATCTTATTCCTTGTTTCCTAGTGTGAGGACCAAGGTGATCTTATTCCTTGCTTCCTAATGTGAGACCCAAGGTGATCTTATTCCTTGCTTCCTAATGTGAGACCCAAGGTGATCTTATTCCTTGTTTCCTAATGTGAGGACCAAGGTGATCTAATTCCTTGTTTCCTTATGTGAGACCCAATGTGATCTTATTCCTTGTTTCCTAGTGTGAGGACCAAGGTGATCTTATTCCTTGTTTCCTAGTGTGAGGACCAAGGTGATCTTATTCCTTGTTTCCTAATGTGATACCCAAGGTGATCTTATTCCTTGTTTCCTAGTGTGAGGACCAAGGTGATCTTATTCCTTGTTTCATAGTGTGAGACCCAGGGTGATCTTATTCCTTGCTTCATAGTATCTCATCTAAGGGGATGTTATTCCTTGCTTCTTAGTGTCACATCCAAGGTTATCCTATTCCTTGCTTCCTAGTGTCAGGTCTAGGGTAATCCTTTTCCTTGCTTTCTAGTGTCACATATAAGGGGATGCTATTCCTTGCTTCCTAGTGTCACATCTAAGGGGATGCTATTCCTTGTTTCCTAGTGTTACATCTAAGGGGATGCTATTCCTTGTTTTCTAGAACCACATCTAAGGGGATGCTATTCCTTGCTTCCTAGTGTCACTTCCAAGCTGATCTTATTTCTTGCTTCCTAGTGTCACTTCCAAGGTGATCTTATTCCTTGCTTCCTAGTGTCACTTCCAAGGGAATGTTATTCCTTGCTTCCTAATGTCACATCCAAGAGGATGTTATTCCTTGTTTCCTAGTGTCGTTCATGGTGATCTTATTCCTTGTTTCCTAATGTGAGATTCAAGGTGATCTTATTCCTTGTTTCCTATTGTGAGGACCAAGGTGATCTTATTCCTTGTTTCCTAGTGTGAGACACAATGTGATCTTATTCCTTGCTTCCTATTGTGAGACCCAAAGTGATCTTATTCCTTGCTTCCTAGTGTCACTTCCAAGGTGATCTTATTCCTTGCTTCCTATTGTGAGACCCAAGGTGATCTTATTCCTTGCTTCCTAATGTGAGACCCAATGTGATCTTATTCCTTGTTTCCTAATGTGAGGACCAAGGTGATCTTATTCCTTGTTTCCTAGTGTGAGACCCTAGGTGATCTTATTCCTTGTTTCCTAATGTGAGACCCAAGGTGATCTTATTCCTTACATAAGACCCAAGGTGATCTTATTTCTTGTTTTCCAGTATGAGACCCAAGGTCATCTTATTCCTTGTTTCCTAATGTGAGGCCCATGGTGATCCTATTCCCTTGTTTCCTTCATCTCCAGTCGTCTTGACTTGTCTTGCCACTGGATTGAGATGGACCCAGGCGAGAGAGTGAGGTCGACGAATTGCGCAACTCTTCCTCACTTTAATCCAAATCACAGCGCAAGTCACTCTTTCATCCATTCACCCATTCATCCATCCACTCACAAGTCCTGTGGCGATGGGCGAGCGGCGAAGCGGCAGGCGTGGGTACGCTGGCAGTCGTAGTCGCAGACCTACACACAGGCGGCTCAGGCCATATGGTCGTCTTCCACTGATCAGAGCAGCAGTGGGATTCGGCAGCCCCCTGAGTGACTGAGCAGCCCTCTTTAGGAAAACACTGCTCACCTCCATGGCATGAGGAAGGGGCTAGAAAAGGTGCCCTAAACATTGCTTGCTCCACCATTACCTAACCAGCTTACCGCGGTTGGTGGGTACCCTACTTCGGCGGGCGACATATAAGAAAAAGAAAGGACAGATTTTTCCCCCTCATTCTAGGCGCATGGAATGTGCGCACTCTCCTTGACAAAGACTTTAAAGCAAACAGACCTGAGAGACGAACTGCTCTGATTGGGAAAGAACTGGCCAGGTACAACATTGACATAGCAGCACTGAGTGAAACTCGACTTGCAGGCGAGGGCCAACTTTGCGAAAAGGGTGCAGGTTATACATTCTTTTGGAGCGGAAGAGGAACTGAAGAAAGACGAGAAGCAGGGGTTGGATTTGCAATCAAAACAGCAATTGTCAGCAAGTTAGCGGGGCCCCCAAAGGGAATAAATGACCGATTGATGACGGTCAAGATCCCCCTGCTTTATGGAAGAAAACATGCCACCATCATTAGCGCGTATGCACCAACTATGACAAACCAGGATGACGTCAAAGATAAGTTTTACGAAGAACTACATGCAGTCATTGCATCAGTTCCTAAAGCAGATAAGCTCATCATTCTTGGTGACTTTAATGCAAGAGTAGGCTCAGATAACATCTCCTGGAATGGCACTATTGGAAGGTACGGCGTGGGTCGCTGTAACAGCAATGGACTTCTTCTCCTCCAGACTTGCGCAGAACATGACCTCCTTGTCACCAACACCATTTTTCGACTTCCTACCCGCAACAGGACCTCCTGGATGCACCCTCGCTCAAAGCATTGGCACTTAATTGACTATGTAATTGTTAGGAAGAAGGACAGGCAAGATGTCCGGGTGACCAAGTCCATGTGTGGTGCCGAATGTTGGACTGATCATCGCCTCATTGTATCTAAACTTAAAATTCGTATCCAACCAGCCAGGCGCCCTCAGGGGAATGTCACGAAATGGTTTTAGGACTAGAGACTGTCTACATATAGTGACAAGACAATAGTAAGAAGAAAGACTGAAAAGATAGATTTAGAAGAAAATGATAGTGAAATGTGAACAGTTGACACTATTGGCTCCGAGGTTAAGAACCGAGGTTGATTCTTTCCTCGCCACTCCGGACGTCTTATGTGCTATAGTTGTCAACGACCTCTAGCTACCCTAAGGGGATAAGGTTATATCAAGCTTCACAAACACCAAGATACAGACAACATATAGCTACTGTACTTAAATTAAATGACTGATGTCAGCTACAATTTATACAAGTTTATTATACACCTATAAACAACCAAACATATGCATGTCCCATACCTAAAGTGCGAGGATGCACACCTGAAACAAAATCAAGCACAGTTAAAAATGCATCAACCCCAACCCTTCTCCCACAATTGCAACCTGTATGGAGAAAGAAGGTAAGGTTAACTGAAATGAACTACACTGCACTTGATGTCGCCTACACTCCAAACTAGCTGTTCTAAATTCTAACTCTAACTCTAAGTCCACTGATAGCTGGAACGACTACGAAGTGTCTACACCAACTCTGCACAGACTTCGGTTCTACACAGCCTATCCTGGAATCTCCTGAACACAACTAACTGCACCTCTAAACTTCAGCAGTGGTCCTCTGCTATGATTCACCAAAACTATCAGTTCTGCCTATCTGTGCTGACTTCAGTAGAGAGAATGTTTACCCTCTCTCTCTCCACGAACTCTGGAATTGATGACTAAGGTTTAACAGAACCCCACTGGATTCTAGACTGGAACTGTAGCTGGCTTCTCCTACCACTCTGAATTTACCGGCCCGATTACCTATGACTGGGCTATGGGCTGTCGGCGTTATTATGGCCGTGACGAAGCGAACATAAAATTACCACAACGCTGGCAGCATGCCAAATCTGCGTGTGTAACGAGCGTCAGAGCTCAGGATTTATCCATAAAAATCCTAGTCGCTGGAAAATGTCTTCCCCTGCCTGGGAAAACGTCTTTTCTTCCTCTCCTTCCACCACTGGCAATTAACGCGAGACTTTGGGTGTCTGCGAATGCCACCACTGTGCCGTGGGAGAAATTTTGTAGTATCAAAACTCTGCTCTTCCCCACAAAAGACGGTACCTGCTGTTTAGACAAAAGCAAAAACAACAGCTAAACAAAACGTTAATACTCTATTTCAAATAACAAATAACTCCCTTACTCTTCAACCCGTAACTCCCCTCTCTTCTCTCTCTCCAAGTCAAAATAAACATCACCCAGTAATACAACACCGCAGACCGTCTGACCCAGGTTCTGCCTGACTAACTACGAGCAACAACAATATTTTCACTGGCCCGTCTGGGCAGACGTACTGTGGCCTACTTCTTACGCTGACACTACATGCAGCAAATTATTAACACAAAAATACTCTATCTCTAGAAATTCCTAAACTTCCCGTCAATAATAGTAATCACATTCAAAATGTAATACAAAATAATTCCCTTTAAAATTACTTCTCCCATCTTCTGAATTCACGGAACAATAATGCACAATCAATAACATATAACCCTGTTAGATGCTAGCATATATATGCCGTCAAAAGTTATACATAATGGTTATCAATTAAATCTCAGTAGTTACAAACACGTGGTTACAATTTTATGACCACGTGCTTCTCTCCCCCTCGTCCCTCTGAACATCGTATCAATAAATATACCGTAACCAACGCGCCCACGTGCTTTACAAATTCCACCTCTTCTCCCCTCGTCCACCTATAGAAGTGTACTATAATATAAATAACTTGCAGCATTACATTCTCAATAAAATCACAAATACACAGATTCCCACTACTCTGTAATTAAATATGATCCGCAGATGCGGGTTTCTCTCCCGACCTACTTTGCAATAAATACAAAGCACGTCCGTGGCATCTAACTTTCAAACCATCTTAAATAACGTTATTCCTGCAGTAAGGAATTAAATGGACCTATAAAGTTTCAAGTCTATCACTAAGATCGTATTTGATGGCTCTAGCGATGAGAATTAACATTAAACTTAAACTGCCCAAAGAAACTTAAATGATCGGCTAGGACTAGAAAAATTAAATAAAGTCCTCACGCAAAAATTCATGCTTACCAAATCTCGAATGTCCAGCTGAAAGGCAATCGACAATTTGCTTCTGGCACCCGGCTTGGCAATTTACATTAAAAGAGAACGAAAATATGAAATGCGAGCCTATTTATTATCAAGACCCCCACGCGCCGACTTCATGACGTCATATGCGCGGCGTGGTTCTAAACCAATGGGAGCTCTGCATTTCAACTGCAGTTAGCTCTCAGCCAATCAGAACCTTAGATCATTCTGATGCAACCAGTTTCTGCTAGACAAAGAACCGGGAATTAGTCCTAGCCCTATACTGCGGAAATGAAGCAAAAATGGCCGCAAATAATTTAACTCCCGAAAATGCGTCTATGAGCACGCAATATCTTTAACAAGACTACACTGGTGCAAATCCTGATCTAGAATCTAAAATCTTAATCTAGAATAATACTGCACCAATCTTCCTACACCCATACTCTAAACACATAAAGAAGAACCATAAAGCAGATGAGATCAAACTCTATCGTGATCTCATCTTGAAAAACCGTAAATAATAGAAGGAGAAGAAACATGGAGAAGGATTACCTGTAATCCCTCCTAAAAATAGTGAACAAATTGCAAGGAGAAAAAGACATGGGCCATTTGAAAGACAGAATCTCAGTACTTTCGTCACATCACTCCCCCCTTTCAAAGATTGAGCAACGATCTCCTTACTGAAATCTCTGTGTTTCTCATTGGCCCTTAACTCTGTCTACAAGGCTGTCTGTCCTTACCCCTCCTATTCAGTGTTCTTCGACCTTCCTCTTTTGCGTTTCCTCCTTCTTCCTCTCCCAGAATGAGCTCCTATGCTCCGTTGGGAGAGTTGATCTCTCTTCGGACCTGTGCCGTCTAATGGCGGGTCTGAACTTTCCCTTGCTATGACCGTCAAACGGCTGTCCTGGTCAGCTGCTGTGACCGGCGGGCGCTGTGGTGACCTGGCGATGGCGACTTCCTCGCTGCGCGTCAGCGGGTTTGTGACCGCTGGTACAGTGCGAGAACGATGCAACGTCTCGGGTTCCTCTGGTGTAGAGCCTCCAATTTCTTGCTGGGTTTCTATTGAGTCCTCACTGATCTCAATAGCTTCTACCTTCTGGAAAAGGTAGGTAATATCTGCCCCTGGCAGTGGTTCTGGACTCGCTCTTCCCCTACCAACATGAAGCGGGACAGAGCTCTCCAAAGTAGCTCCTTGCAAATGCGTAAGGTCGCTTTTCTCACTCTTTTCTGGCCTGAAAAGTTGGTGAGATGAAACTGTAGACCACGGGAGCTCTCCGTCTAACACCCTAGTTCTACCTTCAACCTTGCCCTCCCCTGTGAGAGTTACTGGCGTCAGTTGGAATGTGTCCTGCAGTGACACTTGACGGTTTAAGATCCCGATAGATCGCGGAGAATCTGAGATAAAGCGGGAGAATGGTTCCAATGTTCCGTGAAACGAATTGGAAAATATAGCCCATTTTTCAGGCTCCTCGTTACAGGAGTCGTTTCCTGTAAACGAGATACTAGAGTTGTGGGGCCCACCTCCGTCTATAGGCAAACGGATACTCAGATCACTGTCCTCCTCCGTTTGAGTAAAGTGCTGGTCGGATGGGGCTCCAGGGCTGGTTGGAACTATATGCTCGCTCAGACCGCTATCTTGTGCCCTATGAAGATGGCGCTGGTCGTTGACATATGTAATACCGCTCTTGTCAGTATGTCCCTCACTTGAAGGAGCTAATACCATCGGGGGCCTAATTCCCGACAACAAAGAGTGTACTTCCTGAATCAGAGGCGTCGTCACCACTGTTTGGCCGGTTGGCTGAACAGGGCTGGCAGGCGAATTTGCCTCTGCAATTAACATATCACTGTCGTCAGAGGCGTTGCACCTCTCCTTGGCACGACAGCTATGTTTGAGCTCGCTCGGGGCTCCGTGAATTAGGGGTTCTCCTTTTTCACTTATCTGGCCTGCAGTAGGCCTCCTTGCATCAGCAAGGATCGGTGTGGTCGGGTTCCCCAAAACTAAATATGGGTTGCCGAGAATGAAGTCGTAGGCCGGCTGAGCCGTTACAGCTGCCTTGATGGTGCCAGACACGAACCTACATTTCACCTCAATATTGGCTACCGGAAAGCACTGTGAAGTCCCTTTCCTTAAAACTCCACCAATATTCACTTTTTCCTTCGTCATCTGCCAGGGCTTCACCAGATGTCGGGCGACTATGCTGGGGTATGTAAGCCCGCTGTCAAATAAACAGGTTGTCTCCGTCCCGTTCACTTCGGCTGGTCCGCTGTTGGAAAACAACTTCTCTGACTGGAAGGGTTTCCACTTCTTCCCTTGTTTCACCCTCACAGGCCTTAAACAAGCCACCTGATGAGCGGGTTGTTTGTTTGGGCACCGTGTTGTCCAATGAGAAGTAGTCCGACAGAACCTACAATATCTCTCATTATCTCCCCGGTTCCTGACGGGTCCATGAGAAGTCGGCCCCTGTGTTCTGTTATGCGGCTGGGAGCCCAGATTATGACTGGGAGGGGGCTCCTTGCGAGACGGCCCTTGCTGCTGGTGAGCTGAAGAGGAAGGCGAATGCGATGAAGATGCTTCTCTGTCCGGGGCTGGCAGGTCAGGGTGTTTTCTTTTCTGTCCCAGTACTTCGGCCTGTGCCGACTGGAACCTTTCTGCAAATAGAATTATCTGGTCCAGTTGCTGGGCGCCCTGCTCCGCCAGGTACTTCCTTAAGTCCGGAGACATGTTGGCCTTTATCTGTTCGCACAGAACTAATTCTTCCAATCCTTCAAAAGATTTAGCCAAACCCGACAACTCTCTCCAGCGAGTGAGGTAATTCCTCAGCCTCTCTGCGAACTGGGGAAAACTTTCTCCTTTCTCCAGACGACTTTCCCGAAACATTGTTTGGCACTTCCGGGGAGTCCATTGGAATCGCTGTAACAGGGCGTTCCGCAGTGCCTCAAAGTTATTCTGGTCATCCACTAGCATCTTGCTATAGACTTCATACGCATGGTTCTTCAGTGATTGGGATAATTTGAGGCACCAAAGACTATCATCCAGCCCGTATGCCTTTGCCATCCTTTCAAATTTTTCCAAAAATACCTCAATTTTCTCATTGCCGTTAGGAAAAGGATCCATGGGAAAATTCATGGCTGCCATCCGGGGCCCTCCGTTTCCTGAGGTGTCTGTCGCCCCTGCTTCGGGAGAATCTCCGTTAGCCGAACTGCCTTCCGAAGATCGGTACTGCAGTTCCAGTGAACGCAGGGCAAGTTCATGCTGTCTCTCTGCTGTCTTCTCTGCTGCTTCCCTTTCTGCTTTTCTCTCCTCTGCCACCGCAGCCCTTTCCTGCGCCTCCTTCTCTGCCTTTTTCTCCTCTGCCTTTCGGGCCTTCTCTTCTTTCTCCGCTTCCAATTTACGCAGGTCCATCTCTGCCAGTCGGGCCCTCTCTTCTTTCTCTGCTTCCAATTTACGCAGGTCTTTCTCCGCTTCCCTTTTCTCTCTCTCCGTCTGCCGGTCCTGTTCCCTCATAATGTAAGCCCTAGTCTCGGCCTCATTCATCCCCATGCTTTTAGCTGCATCCTTCCATGCAGTAAGTAGCTTGACCAATTCAGCCATCTTACCTGACAAATCAGCAGTAACTCACCACAAGGGGAAATGACAAAAAAGGAACAAGAAAAATTTACTGTTACCTACTAGGAATATGCTGTCGCAAAAACCAGCACTCAGACTAGCACCAAGTCTGACTAATAACTACCTGAAAAAATTTCAAGTTATCCCGCTACCCAAAACCCGAATTTACTTTCCTGTCAAGACAAAATTCGATTAGCCGTCAATTACTTCTAAGTCATAAACAACCTTACTACAACTAACATCTAAACTGACTACAACCTGTGGAAAAACTTATAGCTGGATCAGTCTTAATATAGCTCAAATCTAGGGGATTTTTAAGAAATCTATTTCCAGAACTTTCTTCAGAGACAATTTATGAATCTAGAATTGATCCCAACGAAGATGATCCCAAGGACGACGCCACCCACTTTGTCACGAAATGGTTTTAGGACTAGAGACTGTCTACATATAGTGACAAGACAATAGTAAGAAGAAAGACTGAAAAGATAGATTTAGAAGAAAATGATAGTGAAATGTGAACAGTTGACACTATTGGTTCCAAGGTTAAGAACCGAGGTTGATTCTTTCCTCGCCACTTCGGACGTCTTATGTGCTATAGTTGTCAATGACCTCTAGCTACCCTAAGGGGATAAGGTTATATCAAGCTTCACAAATACCAAGATACAGACAACATATAGCTACTGTACTTAAATGAAATGACTGATGCCAGCTACAATTTATACAAGTTTATTATACACCTATAAACAACCAAACATATGCATGTCCCATACCTAAAGTGCGAGGATGCACACCTGAAACAAAATCAAGCACAGTTAAAAATGCCTAAACCCCAACCATTCTCCCACAATTGCAACCTGTATGGAGAAAGAAGGTAAGGTTAACTGAAATGAACTACACTGCACTTGATGTCGCCTACACTCCAAACTAGCTGTTCTAAATTCTAACTCTAACTCTAAGTCCACTGATAGCTGGAACGACTACGAAGTGTCTACACCAACTCTGCACAGACTTCGGTTCTACACAGCCTATCCTGGAATCTCCTGAACACAACTAACTGCACCTCTAAACTTCAGCAGCGGTCCTCTGCTATGATTCACCAAAACTATCAGTTCTGCCTATCTGTGCTGACTTCAGTAGAGAGAATGTTTACCCTCTCTCTCTCCATGAACTCTGGAATTGATGACTAAGGTTTAACAGAACCCCACTGGATTCTAGACTGGAACTGTAGCTGGCTTCTCCTACCACTCTGAATTTACCGGCCCGATTACCTATGACTGGGCTATGGGCTGTCGGCGTTATTATGGCCGTGACGAAGCGAACATAAAATTACCACAACGCTGGCAGCATGCCAAAACTGCGTGTGTAACGAGCGTCAGAGCTCAGGATTTATCCATAAAAATCCTAGTCGCTGGAAAATGTCTTCCCCTGCCTGGGAAAACGTCTTTTCTTCCTCTCCTTCCACCACTGGCAATTAACGCGAGACTTTGGGTGTCTGTCTGCGAATGCCACCACTGTGCCGTGGGAGAAATTTTGTAGTATCAAAATTCTGCTCTTCCCCACAAAAGCCGGTACCTGCTGTTTAGACAAAAGCAAAAACAACAGCTAAACAAAACGTTAATACTCTATTTCAAATAACAAATAACTCCCTTACTCTTCAACCCGTAACTCCCCTCTCTTCTCTCTCTCCGAGTCAAAATAAACATCACCCGGTAATACAACACCGCAGACCGTCTGACCCAGGTTCTGCCTGACTAACTACGAGCAACAACAATATTTTCACTGGCCCGTCTGGGCAGACGTACTGTGGCCTACTTCTTACGCTGACACTACATGCAGCAAATTATTAACACAAAAATACTCTATCTCTAGGAATTCCTAAACTTCCCGTCAATAATAGTAATCACATTCAAAATGTAATACAAAATAATTCCCTTTAAAATTACTTCTCCCATCTTCTGAATTCATGGAACAATAATGCACAATCAATAACATATAACCCTGTTAGATGCTAGCATATATATGCCGTTAAAAGTTATACATAATGGTTATCAATTAAATCTCAGTAGTTACAAACACGTGGTTACAATTTTATGACCACGTGCTTCTCTCCCCCTCGTCCCTCTGAACATCGTATCAATAAATATACCGTAACCAACGCGCCCACGTGCTTTACAAATTCCACCTCTTCTCCCCTCGTCCACCTATAGAAGTGTACTATAATATAAATAACTTGCAGCATTACATTCTCAATAAAATCACAAATACACAGACTCCCACTACTCTGTAATTAAATATGATCCACAGATGCGGGTTTCTCTCCCGACCTACTTTGCAATAAATACAAAGCACGTCCGTGGCATCTAACTTTCAAACCATCTTAAATAACGTTATTCCTGCAGTAAGGAATTAAATGGACCTATAAAGTTTCAAGTCTATCACTAAGATCGTATTTGATGGCTCTAGCGATGAGAATTAACATTAAACTTAAACTGCCCAAAGAAACTTAAATGATCGGCTAGGACTAGAAAAATTAAATAAAGTCCTCACGCAAAAATTCATGCTTACCAAATCTCGAATGTCCAGCTGAAAGGCAATCGACAATTTGCTTCTGGCACCCGGCTTGGCAATTTACATTAAAAGAGAACGAAAATATGAAATGCGAGCCTATTTATTATCAAGACCCCCACGCGCCGACTTCATGACATCATATGCGCGGCGTGGTTCTAAACCAATGGGAGCTCTGCATTTCAACTGCAGTTAGCTCTCAGCCAATCAGAACCTTAGATCATTCTGATGCAACCAGTTTCTGCTAGACAAAGAACCGGGAATTAGTCCTAGCCCTATACTGCGGAAATGAAGCAAAAATGGCCGCAAATAATTTAACTCCCGAAAATGCGTCTATGAGCACGCAATATCTTTAACAAGACTACACTGGTGCAAATCCTGATCTAGAATCTAAAATCTTAATCTAGAATAATACTGCACCAATCTTCCTACACCCATACTCTAAACACATAAAGAAGAACCATAAAGCAGATGAGATCAAACTCTATCGTGATCTCATCTTGAAAAACCGTAAATAATAGAAGGAGAAGAAACATGGAGAAGGATTACCTGTAATCCCTCCTAAAAATAGTGAACAAATTGCAAGGAGAAAAAGACATGGGCCATTTGAAAGACAGAATCTCAGTACTTTCGTCACAGGGAAGAAAACTCAAAAGAGGCTGGATGTCACCAAACTAAAGAAGACAAAAATCAAACAGTCATTTACTGACACTTTAGAAGACCGTCTCAAATCTATCTCGCTAGACGGCCAAAGTGTGGAAACAAATTGGGCAGCCCTAAGTGAGCAGATCTACAACACTGCTACAGAGGTCCTGGGTCCTTCCATCAAGAAACAAAATGACTGGTTTGATGAGAACTCAGATGATATAAAGCAGATGTTGGCTGAGAAACACCATCTCCATAAAGCATATTTAAATGATCCAAAATCTACATCCAAGAAAGACGCTTTCAACAACATGCGTAGAATCGTCCAACATAAACTACGCCAGATGCGGGATTCATGGCTGAGTAATAAAGCAGATGAGCTCCAAGGCTTTGCTGACAGCCATGACTTGAAAAATGTTTACCTTGCACTCAAAGCGGTCTATGGTCCAACATCATCAGGATCATTTCCCCTCCTTAATGCAGATGGAAAAACACTAATTACAGACAAGGAAAAAATGCTCCAACGCTGGGCTAAACGTTTTAATAATATTCTGAACCAGCCATCATCTATTAACGACGAAGCCATCATCCGCCTGCGCCAAATTCCTATAAATGAAGCATTAGATGATGTACCAACTCTGGAGGAAACTAAGAAAGCGATTCATCAACTGTCTAGTGGAAAGGCCCCCGGCTCCGATTCAATTCCTGTTGAGGTTTATAAAGATGGCGGTGCAGTTCTGATAGAGAAACTTCACATGATCTTCCAGCAAATGTGGCAGAGTGAAACCATCCCACACGATCTCAAAGATACGTCAATTATACATCTATATAAACGTAAAGGTAATCGCCAAGACTGTAACAATCATCGAGGCATCTCTCTTTTATCAATCGCTGGGAAGATATTCGCCAGAATCCTTTTGAATCGCCTTACGGCTCATCTTGACAAAGTTCTTTTACCTGAAAGTCAAAGTGGATTCCGGAAAGAACGTGGAACCACAGATATGGTGTTCGCTGCAAGACAGCTACAAGAAAAATGCCAAGAACAGCACTGTGACCTGTACACAGCGTTCATCGACTTGACAAAGGCGTTCGACACGGTCAGTAGAGAGGGTCTATGGAAGATCATGGCAAAATATGGCTGCCCAAAGAAATTTATCACAATAGTGCAGCAACTGCATGATGGAATGCAGGCTAGAGTTCAGGAAAACGGTGAGCTATCAGAGCCTTTCCCCGTCTCAAATGGAGTTAAACAAGGGTGCGTACTTGCACCGACTCTGTTCAGTATCATGTTTTCTGCTATGCTGACTGATGCTTTTAGAGACGGGGACACAGGAATCGACATTAGTTATCGTATTGATGAAAAATTGTTTAACCTTAGGAGGCTTCAAGCAAAAACCAAGGTCAAATCACACACCATCAGAGATCTTCTGTTTGCTGATGATTGTGCCCTCAATGCTGGCTCAGAGTCTGATCTGCAGCATAGTGTGGATAGATTCTCCAAAGCCTGCGCCAACTTTGGGCTTACCATCAACAGGAAGAAAACAGAAATCATGTACCAACCAGCTCCTGGCACAGTTTATACTGAGCCAATCATCAAGGTTAATGGTGAGAAACTGAATGTTGTGAACAGATTCACATACCTTGGTAGCACACTATCCCAGAACATTGTCATTGATGATGAGGTGAACACCAGGATCTCCAAAGCCAGCAGCACATTTGGCAGATTATACACCAACGTTTGGCATCGAAGTGGCATTAGTCTACAGACAAAGCTGAAGGTGTACAGAGCTGCGGTGCTTCCAGTGCTGCTATATGCAAGTGAAACATGGACTGTATACAGGCGCCACGTAAAGAAGCTAAACCACTTCCATACAGTCTGTCTCAGGAAGATAATGAACATCAAATGGCAAGACAAGATCCCGGATACCGCCGTTCTTGACAGAGCTGGTATCCCTAGTATTGATACTATTCTGATGCAGTCACAGATTCGCTGGGCAGGTCATGTAGTCCGCATGCCAGACCATCGACTGCCAAAGATACTCTTTTATGGTGAGATACAGAAAGGTAAACGCTCCCATGGTGGCCAAAAGAAGCGCTTCAAAGACACGTTAAAGACGTCATTGAAAACCTTTGACATAAACCCTGACACATGGGAAGCTGCTGCGCAAGACCGAACTGCTTGGCGCACATCTCTTCGTAAAGGTGCAGTGGCATGCGAATCATCCAGAAGAGCAGCAGCGGAACAGCGGAGACAAGCTAGAAAGGACCGTGTAATAAAACCTTCACATGAAGCAAACATTCCCTGCCCACACTGTCCGAGATCTTTCCAGGCCCGCATCGGGCTCATCAGTCACCTTCGTACCCATAGACTAACCTAACATATTCCTAAATAATTGGATGAACAGAGTGGTCTTCATCACCCGTGATGGACGAACAACAATGTGAGGCCCATGGTGATCCTATTCCTTATTTCCTAGTGTGAGACCCAAGTTGATTCTATCCCTTGTTTCCTAGTGTCATGTCCAGGGTGATCCTATTGTTTTCTAGTGTGAGACCCACAGTGATTCTATTCCTTGTTTCCTAATGTCATGTCGAGGGTGATTCAGTTCCTTGCTTCCTAATGTCAGGCCCAATATCAGACCTATATCAGACTCAAGATGGTCATTCCTTAACTTCCTACTATCAGGCCCAAAGTGGACACTATAAGGTCGAAAGTGGACCCATACACATAACTTTCTAATATCAGGCCCAAAGTGTACCCATACCATAATTTCCTAGAATCAAATCCAAACAACAGTATCTTGCATCCCAGTATCAGACCTAAGGATCTGCACGACCAGTATCATAGACATATCTTCTTTAACTCTTTGACTCCTTAATTATTTTCCACCCTGTGCCGTAATTATTTTTTGAAGAATTCTAAACGATGAAGTGTACTGTCTTTTAGTGTAAATTTTATGTTAATCTTTTCTGTGAACATGTACTTATTATATACCAAACTGTAGGGAAATAGATAGAGAATTGTAATATATAGTGTCTTTGGTAATATTAACATAAGTATGTTAGGTATACTTAAAACATATTGCATGTAAAATTGAAAAACACTAAAAAGTTAACTGTAGAATATGAGCTTACCAAAGACAAATTACTGTTGTAGGCAATAAAACTTTCTTTTTAGTCGTCAAACATCAAGGTAATCCATTTACAAAGTAAAAAAACATTGCTTATGGCCACATTTAGTACATTTAGTGTTATTCACACCACTTTTTACTGTGGTCCCTTATAAGAAAAAAAAATAAATTGTGCAATCTTGCATTATGTAATTTTCAAACAAATAAAGAAGAATAACATAATATAACAACTTTTTACATTTGTTTAATGTTTTAACCCTTTCCGACCGAATAAAATATGCATGCCACTATTACCAGGTTGGAATATTTTTTGACAAAAAATACCCCAAAACGACACCTGCTAATATTCTATACACCAGAAAGAACTTACATAAGTAATAAGTGTTGTATCATTTTTTATTTATTTGAAATAGTGTCAGGAACCTGAAATAAGAAAAAAAGTCTTTGTTAGATGACGTCCTTCGGCGGTGGTAGAGGCTCGGTTGTAGCTGCGCCATCATCAAACAAGCAAATAAACATGCCGTGTCCTGTCGAGACTGTGCGTGGTCCTGGCTACCGGGTCTTCCCAGTTCAGAAGATGCAGCGCTATGTGTCCGTCTAGATGACGTCCTTTCGCAGTGGTAGCGGCTCGGCTGTAGCTGCGCCATTACCAAACAGGAAAATAAACATGCCCTGTCCCATCGAGTCTGTGGGTGGTCCCGGTTGCCGGGTCTTTCCAGTTCAGGTGGGGCAGAGCTATGTGTCCGTTTGTTATTTCCAGTTCAGGTGGGGCAGAGCTATGTGTCCGTTTGATGTCGTACTTCGTCAGTGGTGGTGGCTCGGCTGTGGCTACGCCTATGCCTCGATACGTCCGCTACGGTGACTGGCTGCTCTGCCGGATAGCGCATACTTGTCTCGGAGATATAACCCCCTTTGCAGGGTAGAGAGCCATCAAACCTCGGAACATTGCACACACTCCAAAGTGGGACTGGTGCAATATGCTTCTGAGTCTAGGATGCTCCCTGGGGTTGCAAGAAAGCCCACTTTTGGCAGACATGTGGAGGCGGTGGCTTCGCCACCACGCCACTATGCTGTCTGGCTGCTCATGCCATGGCCGGTGACTGATTGCTCGTGTCAGTCTTGTCTCGGAGATATAACCCCCCTGCACGGGTAGAGAGCCATCAAACCTCTTGGTAACGCACACACGCCAAAGTGGGCCTGGTGCAACATGCCGCTGAGTCTAAGATGCTCCCTTGGGGGTGAAACAAAGCCAACAAATCACCTCCCATAACTGGCTCAAGGGTATGAAACCAGATGAAAAGACATCCCGATAAAAAGGAATATAATCAATCCATTCTACAGAAAAATATTCTTTTACCACGCCACCCTCTTGCATTCCCATTCTCAAAATGACTCCAAAATAAGCCTTTATTTCGGAAATCGTTACATCTTTCCATGTATGCCATATGGAGCGTGGAGACAGTGTTTTATTTTTCAATTGGTCAGCTGCATACCGGTTGGTCTCATTGACAATATCCTCTAGCAATTATGATGTGAAAAACAACTGAAAGAAACCACAAATATTGTCAGGAATATCACAATCAAGAAGCTGTGTACACCTGCATTGTGTACTGAAAATTGTAAATGATTTATACAACAAGAGTGTGATTGAGATAACTTCACCCATTGTGCTGGTACTTCCTCACTTTCGCCATCTTCATTACGGTCACTGTCATCGCTACTGCCAGATTCATTACTGGTACTGGAATCATCAGTTACAGAATCGCCTAATATAAAATCACTGTCATCTATATTTATCTCATCACTTTCACTACCACTGTCATCTATATTTATCTCATCACTTTCACTACCACTATTACCAGTCTCCTCTAGAAATGTCACTACTTCGGAGGCAGTCATTTGCCAGGCACATTTGCTTGTTGATGCTATTGTTCCCCCCGTTTTACTATTCAATTTACCACAAATAGTTCGTTTCCCTGTTTCACCGCACAAATTTGTGCCATAAAATAATGGTACAATGCCTCGGCTAACTGGGAAAGACAAATGACCGTAAAACCAGTTGTTTCGTCTTGTGTCTAACTGGGTAAGACATTCGACCAGAACGTGAAAAATCGATTGTCTTACCCAGTCAGACACACGACCGGAAAGGGTTAATAGTATCTCTAGCTTTATCTTCTACCTAGGACTAGTGATTAGATGTTACGGTAGGTCTAGTTTTGTTGCTTTTCGATCGGCCAGAATAGGACTATGCCCACTCATCAACTAAATCTAATGTGTCTAGCTTTTCTGCACTGATTCCGTTTTTTGACAACAAACTGTGACTACCAAACAATCTTCGCCAATGTCAGCAATGTTTCTAAGTAGTTTGACACAATTATTCGCTTAGGAGACTTAGAAAATGTAAATATAATGCGTGACATATTTCTCTAGCAATAACAACGAAAAACGTAAACACGTGAATCGTCACAAAAATTTTGATAATAAGATAATAACATCAAAACACGCACATGTGCTGCTTAAATACACTCAAATTAGTTGTTTAAATAGTAGAGGAAGTCATTCTAAGAGTTTTAAAATATGAACTGTATTTAACTGATGATTTTTGGGGTTTATTCATGATAAACTAAAAACAACGCTCTGAGCGTTATGGTGGCACGGCAGTTACAATTTTGCAACGCTCTGAGCGTTGTTCAGGAGTCAAAGAGTTAAGTTCCATGTTGACTTGACTGTTGTAGTGGACCATAACTCTCCCCAACTGTTGTCCCTAGTAATGAATATCAGTTCTGCTGTTGACTGTTTTTCTTCTTATAGGCTGCTTTAAAATTTTGGATTATTATTGGTTTTTTTCAGGATAGTATCTGGGGGCCAGCTCCTGCTGTAAATCCTCACAACCAGATGAGGGGAGGTGGAGGTGGTGTCGGAGGAAGCAACAACAGTAGTTCTGCCAATGATGGTGGTGAAGGTGGCTCTGGCAAGGGCAAGAACCGCAAGAAGAAGCAGAAGATGCAAAAGTTGGATGGAAGTATTCTTGGTTTCACCGTTCATGCAGATCCGAACCGAAAAAACGCTGCGGGAGAAGTTGAAAGTTTTCAGTGAATTAATTGGTGGACTCTGAACGTTTTTGCTTGTAGCCTTTCTCTTAAGCTGACTTGTTAAACAGCATAATATAAATCACCATATGTGAAGTGAAAATAACTGCCTTTTACTTTGTGAGAGTTGTTTTAAATTTAAGACAGCATTAAATAGAGTTTAAAATTAGACATGAAAAATAATTTTATCATCAATTTATCAGAGTAATTCCAAAGTTTAGAAATGGAGAATATTAATTACAAAATTAAACAAGAAGCACAGATTACTTGTTTTATTAGTATGTTTAAATAAAATTTCCAAAGTTGAAAAGAGCGAAGGTCAAATTACAAACTTAAAAGTGAGATCATAAACTTAGAAGTAAAATTACACAAGTATGAAATTAGATAATAAATTTAGAAGTCAAATCACATATTTAGAAGTAGGAGTTTTTAAAAAAAAGAAAAATTCCACAATTGAAAATAGCATATTGCAGTTAACAGATGTACATACCAGGTCACAATTTGAGATTTTAGGTCAACATTTTGAAGTCAAAACACAAATTTAGAAGTCAAGAAGTCAAATCAGAAATCTATAAGTCAGATAACAAATTTATAAGTCAAGAAGTTAAATTACAAACTTTAGAAGTTGAGTTAAAAAAAAAAAAATTTACAACTTAAGAAGTCAGATAACATATTTTAGATTTGATCATGTACAGAATGACGTATAAATGAATTATTATAATTATATAGGTAGTTGGTGTTAACGTATGAATGACTTATCAGATGTTAAGGTAACTTGTTGTCATTTCATGCTATCTAAAGGTGGCTGCCCATAACGAAAGGAGGTTGTACAGTTATACTTTAATTTTCTGTGAAAGTAGGTTTAAACAATAAAAATTGGCTTTACTAAAAGACAACATTTTATTCGGTGAATTTTAGTTGAATTGACGGCACTGGTTTGTAGATAATAATGGTACTGGCTTATTTGTGTGCTTTGTCATCATCATCATTATTATTATCATCATTATTTCCCTTTTCATGGATAAACAACTCAGTATAGCCCCCTTGAAGAATTCTGCGGCTGAGCGCATGCTTTTGCTGTGAGGGTTTCTGTAGTGAGGTTGTGAGGATGTTACTTGAGAAATATTTGTATTTGCTTTCATCTTTTTAACTATAGAACATGTGTGTCTCTTCTCTCAGGTTTCTAAATACTCATGAAGTTGGATGTTTGTACACTTAAGGGATATTTGTACACTTTTTTAACCTTGTTAACGATAGAACAAGTGTGTATCTTCTCTCTGGTTTATAAATACTCATGAAGCGAGATGTTCGTACACTTGGTGGATGTTTGCACACTTTTTCATCTTGTTAATGATAAAACAGATGTGTATCTTCTCTCAGGTTTACAAATACTCATGAAGTGAGATGTTTGCACACTTGAGGGATGTTTTTACACTTTCTTTCATCTTGTTAACTGTACAACAGGTGTATATCTTCGCTCAGGTTTATAACTATTCATGAAGAATGATATTTGTGCACTTTCTTTCAACTATTAACTGTACAACAGGTGTATATCTTCTCTCAGGTTTATAACTATTCATGAAGAGTGATATTTGTGCACTTTCTTTCATCTTGTTAACTGTACAACAGGTGTATATATTCTCTCAGGTTTATAACTATTCATGAAGAGGGATGTTCATACACTTGAGAGATGTTTGTACACTTTCTTTCATCTTGTTAACTGTACAACAGGTGAGTATCTTCTCTCAGGTTTCTAACTGTTCATGAAGAGGGATGTTTGTACACTTGAGAGATGTTTGTACACTTTCTTTCATCTTGTTAACTGTAGAACAGGTGTGTCTGTTTTCTCAGGTTTCCAGATACTCGTGAAAAGAGATGTTAGTACACTTGATGGATGTTTGTACACTTACCATCTTATTGTTAATGCTGGCATTAACTACATTTTCTGTCAGTAATCATTAGGGAATATTTAAACACATCCCCTCTTTTTGTTAATCTCAGCTCTGATGCCTGTTCTCTGTTTTGTTGAGATACTTATCAGTTGGTGTTTGATATTTGTACAAATTTATGTTTGTACACATACTGTCTTACTGTCTTACCATCTTATATGACTTGATGTTTTCTGCCAATAGTCTTCAAGGAATATTTGTACTCTTGCCCTCTTCTTGTTAGTTTTAACACTGGTTGTCTGTTGTCTTGCTAGTCATGTCTGGTTGTCTGTTGTCTTGCTAGTCATGTCTGGTTGTCTATTGTCTTGCTAGTCTTATGTCTGGTGGTTGTCTGTTGTCTTGCTAGTCTTATGTCTGGTTGTCTGTTGTCTTGCTAGTCTTATGTCTGGTTGTCTGTTGTCTTGATAGTCTTATGTCTGGTTGTCTGTTGTCTTGCTAGTCTTATGTCTGGTTGTCTGTTGTCTTGCTAGTCATATGTCTGGTTGTCTGTTGTCTTGCTAGTCTTACCACTGGTTGTCTGTTGTCTTGCTAGTCTTATGTCTGGTTGCCTGTTCTCTATTTTTTCAAGTCTTGCTAGTCTTATGTCTGGTTGTCTATTGTCTTGCTAGTCTTATGTCTGGTTGTCTGTTCTCTTGCTAGTCTTATGTCTGGTTGTCTGTTGTCTTGCTAGTCTTATGTCTGTTGTCTTGATAGTCTTATGTCTGGTTGTCTGTTCTCTTGCTAGTCTTATGACTGGTTGCCCGTTGGCTTGCTAGTCTTATGTCTGTTGTCTTGATAGTCTTATGTCTGGTGCCAGTTGTCTTGCTAGTCTTATGTCTGGTTGTCTGTTGTCTTGCTAGTCTTATGTCTGGTTGTCTTGCTAGTCTTATGTCTGGTTGTCTGTTGTCTTGCTAGTCTTATGTCTGGTTGTCTTGCTAGTCTTATGTCTGGTTGTCTGTTGTCTTGCTAGTCTTATGTCTGGTTGTCTGTTGTCTTGCTAGTCTTTTGTCTGGTTGCCTGTTGTCTTGCTAGTCTTATGTCTGGTTGTCTGTTATCTTGCTAGTCTTACCACTGGTTGTCTGTTGTCTTGCTAGTCTTATGTCTGGTTGTCTGTTGTCTTGCTAGTCTTATGTCTGGTTGTCTGTTGTCTTGCTAGTCTTATGTCTGGTTGTCTGCTGTCTTGCTAGTCTTATGTCTGGTTGTCTGCTGTCTTGCTTGTTTTATGTCTGGTTGTCTGTTGTCTTGCTAGTCTTATGCCTGGTTGCCTGTTGTCTTGCTTGTTTTATGTCTGGTTGTCTGTTGTCTTGCTAGCCTTATGTCTGGTTGTCTGTTGTCTTGCTAGCCTTATGTCTGGTTGTCTGTTGTCTTGCTAGTCTTATGTCTGGTTGTCTGTTGTCTTGCTAGTCTTATGTCTGGTTGTCTGTTGTCTTGCTAGTCTTATGTCTGGTTGTCTGTTGTCTTGCTAGTCTTATGTCTGGTTGTCTGTTGTCTTGCTTGTTTTATGTCTGGTTGTCTGTTGTCTTGCTAGTCTTATGCCTGGTTGCCTGTTGTCTTGCTTGTTTTATGTCTGGTTGTCTGTTGTCTTGCTAGTCTTATGTCTGGTTGTCTGTTGTCTTGCTAGTCTTATGTCTGGTTGTCTGTTGTCTTGCTAGCCTTATGTCTGGTTGTCTGTTGTCTTGCTAGCCTTATGTCTGGTTGTCTGTTGTCTTGCTAGTCTTATGTCTGGTTGTCTGTTGTCTTGCTAGTCTTATGTCTGGTTGTCTGCTGTCTTGCTAGTCTTATGTCTGGTTGTCTGCTGTCTTGCTTGTTTTATGTCTGGTTGTCTGTTGTCTTGCTAGTCTTATGTCTGGTTGTCTGTTGTCTTGCTAGTCTTATGTCTGGTTGTCTGCTGTCTTGCTAGTCTTGTTTTATGTCTGGTTGTCTGTTGTCTTGCTAGTCTTATGCCTGGTTGCCTGTTGTCTTGCTTGTTTTATGTCTGGTTGTCTGTTGTCTTGCTAGTCTTATGCCTGGTTGCCTGTTGTCTTGCTTGTTTTATGTCTGGTTGTCTGCTGTCTTGCTTGTTTTATGTCTGGTTGTCTGTTGTCTTGCTAGTCTTATGTCTGGTTGTCTGTTGTCTTGCTAGTCTTATGCCTGGTTGTCTGTTGTCTTGCTTGTTTTATGTCTGGTTGTCTGTTGTCTTGCTAGTCTTATGCCTGGTTGTCTGCTGTCTTGCTTGTTTTATGTCTGGTTGTCTGTTGTCTTGCTTGTTTTATGTCTGGTTGTCTGCTGTCTTGCTTGTTTTATGTCTGGTTGTCTGTTGTCTTGCTAGTCTTATGCCTGGTTGTCTGCTGTCTTGCTTGTTTTATGTCTGGTTGTCTGCTGTCTTGCTTGTTTTATGTCTGGTTGTCTGCTGTCTTGCTTGTTTTATGTCTGGTTGTCTGTTGTCTTGCTAGTCTTATGCCTGGTTGTCTGCTGTCTTGCTTGTTTTATGTCTGGTTGTCTGTTGCCTGGTTGTCTGTTGTCTTGCTTGTTTTATGTCTGGTTGTCTGCTGTCTTGCTTGTTTTATGTCTGGTTGTCTGTTGTCTTGCTAGTCTTATGTCTGGTTGTCTGTTGTCTTGCTAGTCTTATGTCTGGTTGTCTGCTGTCTTGCTAGTCTTATGTCTGGTTGTCTGCTGTCTTGCTTGTTTTATGTCTGGTTGTCTGTTGTCTTGCTAGTCTTATGCCTGGTTGCCTGTTGTCTTGCTTGTCTTATGTCTGGTTGTCTGCTGTCTTGCTTGTTTTATGTCTGGTTGTCTGTTGTCTTGCTAGTCTTATGTCTGGTTGTCTGTTGTCTTGCTAGCCTTATGTCTGGTTGTCTGTTGTCTTGCTAGCCTTATGTCTGGTTGTCTGTTGTCTGTTTTTTAAGGTCTCATCAATGTTTGTACAAACTGATATTTGTTCAAAGAGGTGCTGGGACACTTACCTTTTTGTTGTTAATGGTGATGTGAATTTATGTTTTCTATCAATAATCTTCAAGAAACACTTGTACTCATGCCCTCCTCTTGCTAGTTTTAGCGCTGTTTGCCTGTTCTTTGTTTTGTCAAGATACTTATCAGATGTTTGCCTGTTCTTTGTTTTGTCAAGATACTTATCAGATGTTTGCCTGTTCTTTGTTTTGTCAAGATACTTATCAGATGTTTGCCTGTTCATTGTTTTGTCAAGATACTTATCAGTTGTTTGCCTGTTCTTTGTTTTGTCAAGATACTTATCAGTTGTTTGCCTGTTCTTTGTTTTGTCAAGATACATATCAGATGTTTGCCTGTTCTTTGTTTTGTCAAGATACTTATCAGTTGTTTGCCTGTTCATTGTTTTGTCAAGATACTTATCAGATGTTTGCCTGTTCTTTGTTTTGTCAAGATACTTATCAGATGTTTGCCTGTTCATTGTTTTGTTAAGATACTTATCAGTTGTTTGCCTGTTCTTTGTTTTGTCAGGATACTTATCAGATGTTTGCCCGTTCATTGTTTTGTCAAGATACTTATCAGTTGTTTGCCTGTTCATTGTTTTGTTAAGATACTTATCAGATGTTTGCCTGTTCATTGTTTTGTCAAGATACTTATCAGTTGTTTACCTGTTCTCTGTTTTGTCAAGATACTTATCAGATGTTTGCCTGTTCATTGTTTTGTCAAGATACTTATCAGATGTTTGCCTGTTCTTTGTTTTGTCAAGATACTTATCAGATGTTTGCCTGTTCATTGTTTTGTCAAGATACTTATCTTTTGTTTGCCTGTTCTTTGTTTTGTCAAGATACTTATCAGTTGTTTGCCTGTTCTTTGTTTTGTCAAGATACATATCAGTTGTTTGCCTGCTCTTTGTTTTGTCAAGATACTTATCAGTTGTTTGCCTGTTCATTGTTTTGTCAAGATACTTATCAGATGTTTGCCTCTTCTTTGTTTTGTCAAGATACTTATCAGTTCTTTGCCTGATCTTTGTTTTGTCAAGATATCAGTTGTTTGCCTCTTCTTTGTTTTGTCAAGATACTTATCAGATGTTTGCCTTTTCTTTGTTTTGTCAAGATACTTATCAGATGTTTGCCTGTTCTCAGTTTTGTCAAGATACTTATCAGATGTTTGCCTGCTCTCTGTTTTGTCAAGATACTTATCAGTTGATGTTTGTATACTTCATCATTACATTTTAGCTTCCCATTGAGCACAGGCCACCAACAAATACATGTAATGTTAAGGATTTGAACCTCATTTTTTTCTGTGGGCTTCCAGTTCCAGCTGTGAGAGGTAGCATTGTCTACCGAGTTGCATTTGAAATAACAGTTGTACAGACCACTTGTTGTTGTTGTTTAACTAGAGCTGCTGAGCTTCTCACTATTTAGCAGCCAATACCAAGTTGAAGACTCCTTGCTATTATCTGCACTGTAGATCTAGGCTTTTCCTGTGGTTTTTCTGCCATTCCGAAACGTGTTGAGTTGAAGTCATGAGCTCTAGTTTCTCCAGCTTGGCTTGCACTTAAAGGATCGTCACATCTGGTCCCAAGCTAGGAGTAAGAAATGTGTGGCTTACTGTGCATTCCCCGCAATCCAAGGGTGCTCTCCAACTATGCAGAGTTAAATACTGTTCTATGGTTCTGGGCTCTCCCGAGGAATTGTCACGTCCTGCACAGAGCCACTTCTCAGCTTCCCCTGCCTATCACTGGGTCAGTAGTGAGATCCTTCTGCATGCAGACAACCAAGTCAAAGCCAAAGAATTACGACTGGCGCTCAAGTGACTTCTCCAAGCTTAGTGTGCAATGCTGGGTTCTCAACAAGTTTCACCATGGGTGGAATCCCTGGAAGTGTGTGGATGATTTCAAGAGTCAATGAAGATGTAATTAGCCTCACTGACATAGGTTCACTTCCACGTACGTATATTGTAGCATTGTGCATAGCTGGTGGTCATATAAGGATGACTCAAAATATGTCGTCATGCATCGTACAGACCGCTTAAAAGTCAGTGTATGCCAAGGAAAAAATGAAACTTTTAACAGATGAAGTATGAAATTTCATCATCACCACCATCATAACCACTATCATCATCATCACCACCATCATCATCATCACCACTACCATCACAATCATCATCACCACCATCATAACCACTATCATCATCACCAGCACCTTTCAGCTTACTGTGGAGCACATGTCCTCAACAAAACACACCAAACCCTCCTGTCCTGTGCCATCCTTTCAGATTCTTTCCATGTCTTCTTTAAGGTTTTTGTGGCTTCATGTTTTTACAGCCCAAAGCCCAAACCTCCATAGTTGACCTTTATGACATGGCTGGTAGGTTACAGTATTGCAGTACTTTGCTCCCCTATCAGCCCCTGGTAACACACACACACACAGTTTGGAGTTAACTTTCTTTGTTATCTGAGCAAATATTTACCAAATACAGCAGTAACATTTTTTTTTTTGCAGGATAAGAATTTCATTAAAAATTCCTCAAGATTTTTTCTTCATCATCATTTCCCTTTAGCCCCCTATAGAGCATGGGGGCCACAAACACAGCTGGCCCCCTATAGAGCATGGGGGCCACAAACACAGCTGGTCTGATAGCAAGACTGATGTTTATTCAGTCTGTTTTTTCATTGATGTGAATGTGCGAGTAGTGCAGTGTCATCTGCAGTTATACCTTTAGGCTGCATTCATTCATAATGATAGTTATACCTTTAGGCTGCATTCATTCATAAAGATGAGTTATACCTTTAGGCTCCATTCATTCATAATGACAGTTATACCTTTAGGCTCCATTCATTCATAATGATAGTTATACCTTGAGCCTGCATTCATTCATAATGATAGTTATACCTTTAGGCTGCATTCATTCATAAAGATAAGTTATACCTTTAGGCTCCATTCATTCATAATGACAGTTATACCTTTAGGCTCCATTCATTCATAATGATAGTTATACCTTTAGGCTGCATTCATTCACAATGATAGTTATACCTTTATGCTCCATTCATTCATAATGCTAAGTTATACCTTTAGGCTCCATTCATTCCTAATGACAGTTATACCTTTAGGCTCCATTCATTCATAAGGATAGTTATACCTTTAGGCTGCATTCATTCATAATGATAGTTATTCCTTTAGGCTCCATTAATTCATAATGCTAAGTTATACCTTTAGGCTCCATTCATTCCTAATGACATTTATACCTTTAGGCTCCATTCATTCATAAGGATAGTTATACCTTTAGGCTGCATTCATTCATAATGATAGTTATTCCTTTAGGCTCCATTCATTCATAATGATAGTTAAACCTTTAGGCTGCATTCATTCATAATGATAAGTTATACCTTTAAGCTGCATTCATTCATAATGATAAGTTATACCTTTAGGTTGCATTCATTCATAATGATAAGTTATACCTTTAGGCCCCATTCATTCATAATGAGTTATACCTTTAGGCTGCATTCATTCATAATGATAGTTATACCTTTAGGCTGCATTCATTCATAAAGATAAGTTATACCTTTAGGCTCCATTCATTCATAATGGCAGTTATACCTTTAGGCTCCATTCATTCATAATGATAGTTATACCTTTAGGCTGCATTCATTCACAATGATAGTTATACCTTTAAATTACATTCATTCATAATGATAGTTATACCTTTAGACTACATTCATTCATAATGATGGTTATACCTTTAGGCTCCATTCATTCATAATGCTAAGTTATACCTTTAGGCTCCATTCATTCCTAATGACAGTTATACCTTTAGGCTCCATTCATTCATAAGGATAGTTATACCTTTAGGCTGCATTCATTCATAATGATAGTTATTCCTTTAGGCTCCATTCATTCATAATGCTAAGTTATACCTTTAGGCTCCATTCATTCCTAATGACATTTATACCTTTAGGCTCCATTCATTCATAAGGATAGTTATACCTTTAGGCTGCATTCATTCATAATGATAGTTATTCCTTTAGGCTCCATTCATTCATAATGATAGTTAAACCTTTAGGCTGCATTCATTCATAATGATAAGTTATACCTTTAAGCTGCATTCATTCATAATGATAAGTTATACCTTTAGGCTGCATTCATTCATAATGATAAGTTATACCTTTAGGCTCCATTCATTCATAATGACAGTTATACCTTTAGGCTCCATTCATTCATAATGATAGTTATACCTTTAGGCTGCATTCATTCATAATGATAGTTATAACTTTAGACTACATTCATTCATAATGATGGTTATACCTTTAGACTACATTCATTCATAATGTCCTCACATAGTTATGTTCTCCACACTTACTGCACAAAAAATAAGAATCTTCAACATAAAACTCAAGTCAGTTCTATCGTATGGCTCTGAAATATGGAGACAAAGAAAAACAATAACCAAAATTATACAGACTTTCATAAATGGATGTTTGTGTAGAAAAGAAGGATTGGATTGGTACGACAAGATCATTAACGTGGAACTAATGGAAAGAACCAGACAAGTACCAGTGTAGTAGGAGATGACGCTGGAGTTTGTTAGGATTCAGCAGGCGGCAGAATGAGCTTTCTATAAAAGAGCAAGGCATGTCTAGCAGAAGTAGTTTTGGTGGAAAACGAAGGGGTTGTGAGGAAGGCAAAAAATAAAAATTATTTGATCTTAGCAACTCACCGTATTAATATCCTTCACATGAAGAAGAAGAAAAAACACAGAAGCAGAGCTCCCAACATCACTTTCTTGCAGCAATATTTCAGATTAATAAGGTTAGCATGTCATAAGCATATTTTGATGACTCATCATGTTAACAAAATAAGGTTAGAAAAAAATTGCGTCAAAGTGTATCAAACATCCGTCTGTCCAAGCATAAAATACAGAAGACAAAAAAAAAACATCTTTTCCTTGCAGTAATATACCAAATAAACAGAATTCCTGTGTTGTCACGTCTAAAACATATTTTCTGTCTAAAGTGTGTATGCTAAGCTGACTCCTCATGTTGACATATAATAAGATAATTGTTTTTTAAATCACCTCCAAAAATTGTACTACCATGTTCTGATCAAAGAATTATTGATCATTTCCTGCTGTATTTGCCAAAAGCTGGTATTATTTAAATCGCCATATTTGATAAACAAATGATAATTTGGTTAATAAATTGATGCCATAACTAGTCAACAGCCATCTTATAAGCTCATGGAATAGGTGCCCGTGGGGCTGTTCGCAGTGGATGAGAATACTCCAAGAATTTTTTGAGGAAAAATATAATGTTATAATAGTGTTAAGAACATTATAGCATATCTCTATGAGCTAACATTTCAGTTGGGGGGGGGGGGGGGGGGGGGGGGGGGGGGGGGGGGGGGGAGGTTGCACATTATAAAACGCAAACAGACAGTAGATGTTAAATATATTTTCATCTGTTGTTATCGCAAACTTAGCATGCGCAAGGTTATTCATTACTATTATTATTACTTTTTTATGTGATAGGAGACTCTGTACAGAGCATTACATCAAGTCTGATCATCAGAAACGGCGCCCTCATCAGACAAGTATTTCAGCCCTTTTCATCGCCTTTCCACCATTGAAGAAAGGGGTGGGGCATGGCAGCCTTCTTGGATCATGACTCCCAAGTGTCAGCTTCCTGTTGTCTTTTTTCCCCTCCTGTGCTGGGAATTGAACCCACTCCTCCTCGGTTGTGACTTCCAACTTCCACAAGGCAGGCTATAGAATTTGTTGGTTCACTATTCTTCAGCTTCCTGTGGAGTATCATCACCATTTTCCTTGTTAGTTCCATGGAGTAAGGAGCCATCACAACAACTGACCATGTAGGTAGCCTGCACTCAATCATTAGTGTACTCTTGAAGTAGTGGTTTCTGTAGCACTGTGTTGTGTATGATGAGGTTGCCAGCCACATACATAACTCTCATTTCTAGTCACCTTTTATGGCATGCCTGAGGGAGCAGTTGTCCCCCAACGGAGCATAGGCCTTCAACTATTCCCTCCAAGCTTTCCTGTCATGTGCCATCCTTTCAGCCATTTCTTTATACCTTCTTGTTTGCTTGAGTTCCTTTCTCCACGTGTTTTTAGATCTACTATTGTTTTGGTTTCAGAACTCCATTCATTCATTCACCGGTCATCACCCTTCATCACCCCACGGAGCATAGGCCTTCAACAAACATATACCAAGTCTTCCTGTCCTGTGCCTGCCGCTGAAGGTCTTCCCATGTCTTCCTCATCATTGTTCTATCTATCTCCAGTTCTCTTCTCCATGTGCTGTTCTACATCTACTTCTCTTATTCAGGGGGTTCTAGAACAAGGACTGCCTAGTCATGCTATCAACATGTTTGTCTTATCCATCAGTGGGTTCAGAATTAGTGTTGGGGGGGTTAATTTTTTTCTTCAAAATTTACCTAGAATACAGCTAGCAAGAAATAGACCTTCCCAATGAAGACAAAAAATTGCTTAGAAGATAAAGAAAGTTTATGGGAGTATTCTTGGTTGCATGCTCTGTGTGGATTACAATTTAAACCAAAAAACAAAAGCAACCAAAAACTATATAGAGAAGTAGAGGTCATTCACTGAATAAATCTGATTAACTGAAAATTTGTTTGTAGCCTTTCTGGCAAGCTAACATTTTGTGAAATATGATGTCATCATCTCTATTTTTGTCACTTTTTAAGTGGAGCATGGCATCATGACTTTAGTTGCTCCCCTTAAGGAAGCCTACACTACAGAACAGAATTCAGCAAGAAGCACGGATGACTTTTTCTGTTAGTAAGTTTAAACAGTAGTCAAGCTGGAAAGAGTAAGATACAAATTACAAAATTAAAAGTGATGTTATCACAAACTGTGAAGTCAAATAACACTAATAAGAAATCAGATCACAAATTGAGAAATCTGTTTATATAAAAAATAATAATCTTGCAGACGTGGTTTCTGTAGCACTTGGTATTACATGATGAGGTTGCCAGTGTTAGTCACGTTTTTACATTATGTCTGAGGTTCTACGTCAAGTCTGAGGTATTCTTTCATTGTGTGCTCAGATATCCCTGGGAAGTATACGGGACCGACGTAATATGAATCACAAAATGTGTAGTGGAAATGGCACCTTCTGTTACAATATTTTTATTTAAGAGATGTCTTATCCCGAAACTGTCTGGCTGACCAGAGAAAAGAGACGTGATCGCGACATTCGTGTGATTTTGTAGACCTCCTGAAATAATTATGTTTATCTGTCGTTTGATCTGTTACTAGGCAACTACTGATCAGGTGATATCTGGAGTTAAGCCTTAGGACTAACTAACCCAGATTTCTTGATCTCCCCAGGGAGCTCAGGCTGTCAACAAACTTCCTGTCCCGTGCCATCATCTCCGTATCTTCCTCATCATTTTGATTTCTGTCTCCATTTCTCTTCTCCATGTGTTTTTGGTCTACT
This sequence comes from Oreohelix idahoensis, assembly GCA_024509875.1. Taxonomy (NCBI): domain Eukaryota; kingdom Metazoa; phylum Mollusca; class Gastropoda; order Stylommatophora; family Oreohelicidae; genus Oreohelix; species Oreohelix idahoensis. The sequence continues at coordinate 71,756 of JAMPIV010005208.1, read as the reverse complement.
TATGCTTCTTTTTACCATGGCGATTCCAGAACAAGGAATGCCTTGTAATGCTATCAACAGGTTTCCTCAATGTGTGTCCTATCCATCGCCAGCGTCTTCTTCCCATATTGTTTTGTTTTTTAACTTAGAACTAAGTTTTGTTTTGTCCCAATTTTATTTTTTTATTGATTCTCATTTTCCATTACAACTATTTATAACATTACCATACTTTTAAAAGACTTGGAAAGAACCAAACCTTCAACATTGAAACTATATAAAACTCAGAGCTATTGAAAATTCATTGTGTCCTTTAAGAGCAAAGAGCTAAGCTAAACTCTGATACAATTTCATGTGTATAATACACGTCATTGAAAGTGCACAATACACATCACTGAAAGCGCACAATACACGTCATTGAAAGTGCACAATACACGTCATTGAAGGTGCACAATACACGTCATTGAAAGTGCACAATACACATTGAAAGTGCACAATACATGTCATTGAAAGTGCACAATACACGCCATTGAAAGTGCACAATTTCTTTTTAGTTTGGTTTTAAGGACTGTCTTCATTGCACACCGACTCCATCAGTGCTCCGATCTCCTCCCTTAGATCACACAAGGAGGATCTCGGCACAGTGCACAAACTCCGTAGCATCCGCGAGGATCCCAATGTGTGTATACAGGAATCACATTTTCTATAAATATTTTTGTGGTGGGTAGGTTTCCTAATTTTTTAAAAATTTGCCAGGGCAGTGGTAGTTTAGCCTAGACCTACTCTTTACGACTTTCAACTGCTGAGGAATTTTAAATGTGCGCAGCTTTATGCTCTTATCCGAGAAGGCTAGGCATCTGGTCTTACTACCCAGGAGATCACGGGGCGAGTATGACATCATCAGGAACCATTGGTTCTGACAAAATTTCCATAAAATCTATTCCCTGTACTGGGAGTGAACCTGGTACCTTTAGAATTAGAGGCAGACACCATACCACTGAGCCACTCCAACACCCATACACAGTTTTTTGTACATCGGCAGAAAAATTTTCTACATAATGTAATCATCCCATTTTAGCATTTTTGTGGTCAAAATTTTCTGGTGTCTTACTTTATTTAGTAGTTAGTCATGTGATGGTGTAAGTAAGGTAGAGCAGATGAGCTGAACTTGTCAATTATTTTTAAAGTTTTGTCATAGACGATCACCATCATACATTTTCTTGCACATTGTGGCTTGAGATTTCATTTGAGGTTTGCAGTCAGCAAAATCACTTACGGTTATGATTACTTGTTACAAGATATTTTTTTTTAAAACAATTATCTTAAGGCAGTTAACAGGTGTCTTAAGAGTAATTGTGTGTCATGTAGCAGAATTTAGATTTGACATACACAGCTGATAAAATATGTGTAATGTAACTGAATGTAGTTCCCGGGGGTAACTGAATGTAGTTCTGGGGGGTAACTGAATATAGTTCTGGGGGGTAACAATGTAGTTCTGGGGGGTAAGTGAATGTAGTTCTGGGGGGTAACTGAATGTAGTTCTGGGGGGTAACTGAATGTAGTTCCCGGGGGTTTCTGATGAGACGTAGAAAGAATAGGACTACTAATCCCTCAGGTGTGTCATACAAGGCAACTAATATGAGGTTATGAATGGGGCTTGTAACTTAGTCATCCCACGGGGCCAGGTAAGTGGAACACCTTGTACGGAGAAACAAGAAAACATGCAGGTATCACTACATGGCATTGGGCCGAAGGGCGAGAGCCCATGGTTGCTCATTTCCGTTATTGTATTGGGAGTAATTAAATGTCATCACACCATTTGTCAGATGAAATAACCACTTGGACTTGTTAAAATTGAGTTCAGATCGGCTAAACGTGCATATGGTGTGTAATCTAAACATTTGGCTGTTAAACCTGTTTGGATTTCATGCTTTGAGCTGTTGTATATATGCTGCTAATTAACCAGTCATTCTCTGGAAAGTTCGACCCAGTTAATAAATGCTGTAGAAATGTAATAAAGGTCTATAACTTTTTATCTTAACACCAGACATCTTAAATATTCTGAAAATCACAAGTTTCTGTGAGTTACTGTTTGATCACAATTTATGTGATTTAAATGCTGAAATAATTTTATAACTTTAACATTGGTCTATTGTTATTCTGAAAACGTACAAGTTTTGTGACGGATTGGGTGATATTTTTGGGTAACATTGGTCTAGGTGAAACGTTTTGGACGGCTTGGGGTGACTCTTTTTGAATGCAGATTAGGCGGCATCTGAAAACCAAAAATATAAGTTTCAGAAACACAGTTGTCCTCGAGTATTTCAGATAAAAAGTTTCAGACTTGTAGCTTAAGGTGGATGTTAATATTTGTACGTATGACGCTGAGGCTAGGGAGTTTAGAATAAAATTGAGAAGGTTAGGGTTTGTTGCTTTTTTTCATTCATTGCTTTTCAGCTCCCAAAGGATCATAGGCCTTCAGCAAATACATGCCAAGCCTTCTGGTGCTGTTCTTTCCACATCTTTTATTGTCCCTGTCATGTCTGTGTCTGATTCCTGTCTCCATGGATTTTTGTTTTGTTTTGGCGTCCATGTATAGCTCTTACTCTGAGCATTCCTGAACAAGAACTACCTTGTAATGATATCCGCTGGTGTATCCTATCTCAGTGTGTATCCTATCTCAATGTGTGTCCTATCTCAATGTGTATCCTATCTCAATGTGTATCCTATCTCAATGTGTATCCTGTCTCAATGTGTATCCTATCCAGCGCTGGGTATCTTACATCTTTTTCTGCTTCTTGTATTTGTCTGGTTTTTAAATTCTCTTCTTCTTCTTCTTCATACACTCTCAGGTGTCTTCTTTAATATTTTCAAAGAAAGCAGTGGCCATTCAGCTTTAGAGAAAATGTAAAGTTCAGAAATTATTCTGATATTGACTATTCTGCTGTTGTTGTTTATTTGTACACAGCTGCAGTTGTGGCCCGTGCTTCCTAAGGAGCAAACAAGGAGATGAATGAGCAAATTCTGGCTTTTTCATGATTGATTTTATAGTCCTACTGGAACGCTGACTTGTTGATTTATGAAGTTAGAGAGGAGGGTTGATATGAAACGATGGATGTGTAAAAAATAGCAGGATAAGAGATGTGAAAAATGGTGGTGATGGGGTCTTGTGTGATGATTATGGAAACAGCCAAAGTTTGTGTGAATATATGGAGTGATGAAGAATGAAAGCAGCAAGTGTGTGAGGATAAAGGAGATTATATGAAGTTTTGAAAGATGAGCAAGAAAAGAGTGTGAGGTTAGAGTAGAGTATATGAAGTTTTGAAAGATGAAAATGTCAAGAATGTGAAGTTGCAGGAGAATATATGTGAAATTTTGAAAGATGAAAGTGTGAAAAATATGAAGTTAGAGGAGAATGTATGTGAAGTCTTGAAGGATGAAAATGTCAAGAAAGTGAAGTTAGAGGAGAATATATGGAGTTTTGAAAGATGAAAGGTTAAAAAGAAGAAGAACTTAATGTTAGAAAAGAGTTAATGGGCTTTAAATGATAAAGGAATGAAAGAATGTAGCATGAACAGGGAGTTAAAGCTGTTTTAAATGATATAGGGTTACAAGATAAGTGGAGTTTTGGAAGGTGAAAGAGGATAGAAGGTGAGGTTAATGGAGAGTGTATAGAGTTTTGGAGGATGAAAGAGGATAGAAGGGGATGTTAGGGGGGAAGTAATTGGGGATTTAGAGGTTGAAGGAAGGAGAGTAAGGGATTTGTTTACCATGACATTAATGAATTATACGGCCATACAGGAATTTATGAGTATATGTGATGTGGTACGATAAAATTAGTAACATATTGAGATAATGGCCTCACAAGACATATCTTTCAAAAATGTTTGTCATGCTTTAAAAAAAAAAAATACTAAAATTAAAAATTTTGATGCACACTGGAGATGTTAGATTAAGGGAAAAAAATCAGGTTTAACATTCACATGTTAATTTTGCTTCGTAAAGTCATTTCTTCCGAATGCACGCCAAATGTAACTGTGATCATTTTTCAGAACTGTAATGAAGAAACCCCTCTAGGGTAGACTGAACCTTCAACTCGTAGTATTACACCACCCCAACAATAAGTGTATTACACCACCCCATCAATAAGTGTATTACACCACCCCAACAATAAGTGTATTACACCACCCCATCAATAAGTTTATTATACCAATGTTGAGTCTGCTGAGTTGGTGTAGCCCTCTAGATTTGCAAGATAGCCCTGGAAACATCACCCCAAATAAATAAAGGGGGAAAAAAAAGTGAATACTTGAATCCCTGGGAATTGAAACAAACAAAATTACTTTTATCTTTACCGTTTGATAGTAGAAAATCTGGAGTTTCATAAACTTATCAGAATTGAAATTTCTAACCAAATAAAAATTTTTTTGTTGCTTTTTTTAATCTTAAAAAAATGAGATATGGCAACAGGTAACACAGTTTTGACAGAACACACCACATATTGTCACACTAGCAGTGATTGTGGTGACATATCCTTGTTGCACATGCAGTGTCCATTGCTATTATAAATAGATTTGAAAAGTCAGACCTTTCTGGTATTGGTGAAGTACTGTTGTCTTGTCTTTGTATTTTAGCATGAAATGTGCCAGGACTTTTCTGGGCTTGAAACTTTTAACTTTTTTTACTTGTCACTTGAAACTTGTCAGGGCTTTTAGCTTGAAACTTGTCAGTTCTTGTAGCTTGAAACTTGTCAGAACTTGTAGCTTGAAACTTGTCAGGACTTGTATGAGATACTTGCTATCGGCTGTAATATTTGTGTGCAGCTAGTTCTGAAAATATATGACGATGAAGTTTTATTCACGCTGTTTATAACTTGATGGTGGAAATCATATCAGTTAATAGGTTAACTAAATAGGCTGGCAGCCTCATCGTTTAAAACACATTACTACAGAAACCAACGCAGCAGGAGCACATGAATGCTTGGTGCAGACTTCCTGTGAGTGAATCAGCGGCAGTGGTGGCTCCATGCTCCGTAAGGAGCATATCAAATGATGATAAAGTAAAACAAGTGTTTACATAAATTTACACAGTTTGAAAAATGAACCAATCAATGAACTTTATTTTCCAAGGGTTCAGATTTGGGCACGCAGGCCCGTCTAACATTCTGCTCTCTCTCTCTCTCTCTCCCTCCTCCCATCATACATTATGTATCCTTTCATTCCCACGTGTACATTAAGCATTATTTAAAAGTATGAAACATTATAAAGGTTGTATAACAGCATATATATGTGTAGTATCCAATCGTAATTTGAAAAATGAGATCAGTTGAGCAACAAAAATAGATTTGGGACATTTAAGATCAGTGTTGTATGGATGCGGATGTTGGATAATTACCTTCACAGGCAGTTCTTCTTCTTCTTCTTCCTCGTTCGCCCTGAAAAGGACGGTGGTTGCGTTGTGTCTGTTTCCAACGTAGCTGTGATATCTGCACCTTTCGGTCGACACATCCGACTTCTGCGTGGCATTTTTTAGGACCGGGTTTGCCTTCCCATTGCGATCCGTACTCGCTCAGCCAGCCTGCACTGCTGCAGACTGTTTCCAGGACCACCACGTGGAGGTGGAGCACGGTCTTGACCAGCTCTGGTTCGCTGGTCCTGACGCAGGCAGTCAAGCTATGAGTCGCTGACTGCGGTCTCTATTGCTGCGTCTTGAGGTCCCACAGGCAGTTCAATCCCTTTGAGACTGAAATTTTGTTGAAAGGAGTAAGAAACTGAGTTCTTCAGTGTCATTCAGAGCTTATCCTGACTTATGGAAGTGGATCATGAACAGTAAGTAGGCAAGCAGGAAAATGCTTGAAAGATATCGAGATGTGGTTTTACAGGAGTATTTTTAGAATACCTTGGACAGCTATAGAGTTTAAAGAAGATGTCCTCAAACAAGTTGGTGTGCACAGGAATCTTATTATTCATATTAGAAGAAAGCAATGGACTTTGTTTGGATGTGTTATGAGAGAGAGAAAGCTGGAATAAATCGTAACAACAGCAAACGTTGATGGAATAAGATCGAGGATGATAAAGAGAGAAGATACTGGACAGTTTGACATCGTGGCATGGAAGGAGGTCAACAACAGAATTGATCAATTGTACCGGAGACAGGAAGTTGTGGAGAGACATGATTGCTATGCCAGATGTTATGATACTTGAGGAAGAAGAAAAAGATGATGTATCATTTTATTTAGACACAGTGTTAGAATTGTCAGTGGAAGCAAAAAGTATCCAGCCGTGAAATGTATTTATTAGTGTCTGGATTAGCCATTTTGTGTTAGCTTGGGGAAATAATCTGACATAAATTAACTTCACGTCTGCTAGCTTTTATTTGAAATCCTTGGGGACAGCTTTGTTTCGTAAACCAGATTTTTGGGGGTTTTTGGATGTTGCCCAAATCGCGTTAGAAAAATAGCCGAAAGTCACCCAAAATATTTAGAAACGCCCAAATTGTGATTGAAAAGTAGCACACAGTCGTCCTAAGAAACTTTTGATTTTAAGAATATTTTGGTTTTCTGGTGTTCAAATGAAAGACCTGTACTAGAAAAAAAATATCTGAAGTAAGGACAAGATATTGGGAAATACTTGTGGTTGTTAAGGTAGGGCTACTGAGCTTGTCACTCATTTGTAACCAGTGCCAGGTTGAAGAATCCTTGATAACATGTGCATGGTAGATCTAGGCTTTCCCTGTAGCTTTTTTTGCTGCTCCTAAACTTGTTAACTTAGAATCTTGAACTTCCCTTTATTTTGTCCTGAGCATTCTTAACTCTTAAAAGACAAGAGGCCAGTATGTGGCACTGATTTTCCTGGTTTTCTGGCTGGTAGATTGGAACTTAGCTTACTTACTTAGTCGTTCCCCTTCTACCGTGAGGTGTAGAGGTTCTGAAGAGAGAGTGCCAGACTATCCTATCGGCTGTCTTCCTCCTGGCCTGGTTCCATTCTAGTCCTCGGTGCTTCAAAGATTGTCTAATGTTGTCCTCCCAGCGGACTGGGGGTCTGGATCCCTGGCTCTTTGTTTCCCATGCTTGTCGTGGTAGCCGATCTTCTCCCATTCTGCAGACATGGCCAAACCATCTTAGTTGGGACTGTTCTACTTGGGTCTGCAGGGGATGGGATTTTAGGCCTTGACGCATCGTCTGGTTGCGGACCATGTCTCTTGTTACTTCAACCACCTTCCTCAGATACCTCATTTCTGAGGTTTGGATCTGGCTTTTGTGGGTTGTAGTCATTGCCCATTACTCGCATCCAAATGTCAAGACTGGGACATAGGTGGAGCGGTATACAGCCATCTTCATTTTCTTACCAACCTCTCTCTTGCTGAGAGATCCTCGATTTATGGCCTGAAAAAGTCTCCCAGCTGCTGCTTTTTGGGTGGCCAACTCTTCTTTGATGCCTCCCTTTCAGTCTATAATAGCTCAGAGATATTTAAAGTGGTCGACCTGCTCCAGGACCTGTTCTCTCAGGTTAATTTCGGTCTATAATAGATTGGAACTTAGCACTTGTTTTTTTTTTTTTTTGTGTCCCAATTTTAAACTTTATTTGTCCTCATTCAATTTCCTTTACAACTATATGTAACCTTACCATGCCATTATTAAAAATTTCTGGAAAGAACCAACTTTAACACTACATGAAAACTCAAAATGACGGACAATTCCTTGTGCCAAATATGGTAATATCAATACGTTCTTTAAGAATGACTAAATACACTCGTTATCATCATCATCATAAATATCTGTCAGCTACCTCTGAAGCATGTCTTCAACAAAAACACACCAGCTTTCCTTTCCTGTGACATCCATTCAAGGTTGTTTCCCTCTTCTTTATCTTCCTCTGATTTTGTTTTGTTTCGTTCAATGTCCAGGGTTCACTTTCATACAGTAAAATTGGTTTGATGTAACACATTTTCTTAACCCTTTTACCTTTACAGATGAGTCTGGCTTGTCAGGGGTTGTTACTCCTATACCATTTTAGACAAGTCTGACTTGTCCTTAGTCTCTGTGGACTTGTCTTATGCTTTTGCATCATCTTTCTGTTTATCATCCGTCGGGCAGCATTATCCATCTACAAGTCTATAACGTTGTACCTGAACATTCGAAAACTGAAATATTCTGAAAATCAAAAGTTTCATTGGGCTACTGTTTTATCACAATTTAGGAGACTTGTGGGGTACTTTTTGAATGATTTGGACCACATCCGAAAACTTTAAAAATCCGGTTTCCGAAACAAATCTGTCCTTGAAGATTTCAGATAAAAGGTTTCAGACCTGTTTAAATAGTTCATTAGAGCTGTGTCTTAGGGCACCTGAACTTGTTCAAGAGCCACAAATAGCATAGTCCTGTTCATCATCATTATCCTTTGTACTAATTACGGAGCATGGCGCCATCGCTGCAGCTGGTCTCCTTACAGGAAACCTGCACCAAGCAGTCACATGCTCTTACAGTGCTGGTTTATGTGGCTGTTCATTTGACATAATGATGTTGCCAGCCCAGTGCACACAACCAGATATTAGTTGCCTTGAACGGCACGCCTGAGTGTATAGTAGTCTTATTCTTTCCTTTTTTCTCCTCAGCACGGGCACTACACAGTGCCGACTTGTCGTGTGCTTTCTCACCAACTTTGTACTTACCATCTATCGAGCAACATTATCTATCTATAAATAACTTAATTAAAGCTATTAGGGCCCTTCAACATGTTTAAGAGCCACAAATAGTATTAATTTGTTAGGTAGGTAAAAATGTACCAGGAGGTTGCAACAAGAGGTCATGACCTAAAACTGAATGTGATGGCAGGGGGAAATATTGAAAAAAAAAACGTAATAGTGAGTGGGTTCATTTGCAGTAAGAATGGTGTATGTTTGAATGTAAAGTCATCTTTATGTGTATGGTGATTTATGAAGAAATAGGCGAATGACCAGTTGGCCTGTGCCCAAGTATATCATATGCGACACAGCCTATGTTATGACTGAATGGTCTTTGTCAGGGACAGAACATATGAGAAGTACTTAAAGGGAAGTAACTAACCTAACTATGGTTATAACTTCAGTTTAGTTCACTTTATCTGTTTATAAAGCCTTGCTGCAGTCCCCTTATATTGTTATCGCTAATCTGTGTGAATTTAATAAGATAGAATGAGACTTAATGTTAAAAGCTGCTCGACTGACTACAAATTTTCACCCATGTGAGGAAATCTTTATGCCCCCTTTAAATCTGCCATTGACTCACTTTTGTCATCACCTCAGCCTCCTAAGCCCATTATATTCTTCTTCTTCAGCATACAGTTTGTTAGTTGTGCTAAATCTGCAATTCTATCATCAGGACAAAGTCCACAGCCTTTTCCAGGTCCATTTGGTAACCCCATAGCTACTGTCTCAGCTCTACACCCTCTGGCCAGGTTTGATATCGTAGGTCATTGTCTGCTGGGCAGTTCTGGAAATAAGTTCAGGTATCTGGATTCTGGTTCCACATAGACATTCATTAGTGTGAGATATCCTGAGGCAATAGAAGTAGCCTAGTAATCTGATTTGGCCGATCTGTTGTCCATAACCCTTTCTTTCTGCCGTTGGTAGTTGTACCTGGTTGTGGGTGAAAGTTTTGGCCTCTCGGTAGGGCAGTGGGGTGGCTGAATTGCTCCATTTTACCATCAGTGCCATTATACATAAACAGTACAGATGGTCATTATTTGTAGTTGCTTTGCAGGAAGTTATAGTAGATGTTCATTTGTCTTCACAGTTCTTGAACTTTGATCTGATCCATAATTTCTGTTGTTATCTTTTCCCATGCCAAAATGTCAGATTGTCTTCTATCTTCCAGTATTGTTGACTAGGTTCAATCAACCTGAACTCAAGTTGGACTTTAGTCACCAGAACGACTCGACGCGATACTCAACTCAAAGAGTTTTTTTTTTCCAGCTCGACTCGACTGAAGTCGGGACTTGCCTATTTCAGTGCTGTCAACTTGAGCCAGTCGACTCGATATTGAGTCAGACTTAAGTCACCACAGTGACACAACTCGAGAATTTGTATTAGCGACTCGATTTGGGCCTTGTTAGGAAAGACTCAATGACAAAACTGCTGTCTTCTCTCTAGTATCCTGTACTTCTCTTTCTCTGTATTTTTCAAGTTGTCACAATGTTTTTTTTTTATTACTGCTCTTCTCTTTGCATGTCTATTGAAGGCAGATTGTCTTCTCCTTATGTTTGTGACAAATTATCTTATGCTTGTGACATATTGTCTTCTCCTCTGTTTGTGACAGATTATCTTCTCCTTATGTTTATGACAGATTGTCTTCTCCTCTGTTTGTGACAGATTGTCTTCTCCTTATGTTTGTAACAGATTGTCTTCTCCTTATGTTTATGACAGATTGTCTTCTCCTTATGTTTATGACAGATTGTCTTCTTATGTTTATGACAGATTGTCTTCTCCTTATGTTTATGACAGATTGTCTTCTTATGTTTATGACAGATTGTCTTCTCCTTATGTTTGTGACTATATTCTTATGTTCATTAGCTTTTCTCAAGCAATCTACCTTAGTTATTTTATCTGGATACACAAGCAGTTCAATTCACGTTATCGTCACACTCCAGTCTACCCAGTTGTAAATTAGTACCTGACTTTGCTTTTGAGTTAGAGAAAGAAAAGGCAGTGAGGAAGGAAACTGGCCACCCCACCTCTTGGTGCTGGACCTAGTATAGTGAAGTCTCTAACACTTCACGCCATCTTTGATTGACCATGTGATGATGATTTCATTATACAGAGAGAATAGATTTGATAAAAGAACTCATCCCTGCCTCACTCGTTTTTTTGTCAGGTATATCTGACAAAATATTGTTTATATAGTAACATATCTATGGTAGGCCTAGTGCTGGGCCTTCATATAGGAGGCCACATTATCACGCGCAATTGGTATTTACTGTTTACATCATATTGATCATTCATCATTACCCTGTTAGTTTAATCATCATTCATCGTTGCCCTGTTAGTTTAATTATCATTCATCATTACCCTGTTAGTTTAATTATCATTCATCATTACCCTGTTTAATCATCATTCATCATTACCATTTGTTTAATCATCATTCATCATTACCCTGTTAGTTTAATTATCATTCATCATTACCCTGTTTAATCATCATTCATCATTACCCTGTTTGTTAATCATCATTCATCATTACCCTGTTAGTTTAATTATCATCCATCATTACCCTGTTTGTTTAATCATCATCCATCATTACCCTGTTAGTTTAATCATCATCCATCATTACCCTGTTAGTTTAATCACCATCCATCATTACCCCATTTGTTTAATCATCATCCATCATTACCCTGTTAGTTTAATCATCATCCATCATTACCCTGTTAGTTTAATCATCATCCATCATTACCCTGTTAGTTTAATCATCATCCATCATTACCCTGTTAGTTTAATCATCATACATCATTACCCTGTTAGTTTATTCATCATTACCCTGTTAGTTTAATCATCATCCATCATTACCCTGTTAGTTTAATCATCATTCATCATTACCCTGTTAGTTTAATCATCATCCATCATTACACTGTTAGTTTAATCATCATACATCATTACCCTGTTAGTTTAATCATCATCCATCATTACCCTGTTAGTTTAATCATCATCCATCATTACCCTGTTAGTTTAATCATCATCCATCATTACCCTGTTAGTTTAATCACCATCCATCATTACCCTGTTAGTTTAATCATCATGCATCATTACCCTGTTAGTTTAATCATCATTACCCTGTTAGTTTAATCATCATCCATCATTACCCTGTTAGTTTAATCATCATCCATCATTACCATGTTAGTTTAATCATCATACATCATTACCCTGTTAGTTTAATCATCACCCATCATTACCCTGTTAGTTTAATCATCATTAATCATTACCCTGTTAGTTTAATCATTATCCTGTTAGTTTACTCATCATCCATCATTACCCTGTTAGTTTAATCATCATCATCCATCATTACCCTGTTAGTTTAATCATCATCCATCATTACCCTGTTAGTTTAATCATCATCCATCATTTCCTTTTAGTTTAATCATCATCCATCATTACCCTGTTAGTTTAATCATCATCATTACCCTGTTAGTTTAATCATCATCCATCATTACCCTGTGTGATCCCTGTGGAGCACTGAACCACCAGTGCAGGTGGTCCCCTTGCAGGAATCATGTACCAAAACATTCATGTACACTTACAGTGGTGGTTCCCGTAGCAGTTTATTTTTTATATGATGAGGTTGCCAGCCCAGTAACCCAACCTCATTAGTCACCTCATACGACACACATACACAGTCTCACATATTAGTCACCTCATATGACACACATACACAGTCTCACATATTAGTCACCTCATACGACACACATACACAGTCTCACATATTAGTCACCTCATACGACACACATACACAGTCTCACATATTAGTCACCTCATACGGCACACATACACAGTCTCACATATTAGTCGCCTCATATGACACACACACATACAGTCTCACATGTTAGTCACCTCATACGACACACATACACAGTCTCTCATATTAGTCACCTCATACGACACACATACACAGTCTCTCATATTAGTCGCCTCATATGACACACACATACAGTCTCACATATTAGTCACCTCATACAACACACATACACAGTCTCTCATATTAGTCACCTCATACGACACACACACACAGTCTCTCATATTGGTCACTTCATATGAAGACCTGATGGAGCAGTAGTCATGTTCTGTCTGTGTCCACATATAGCCCCTAGGGTATCTACACAGAGTAGTTTTAACTGCAGCCTCTCTCACATTGTACGTGTATCTCTCTCACATTGTACGTGTATCTCTCTCACATTGTACGTGTATCTCTCACATTGTACGTGTATCTCTCTCACATTGTACGTGTATCTCTCACATTGTACGTGTATCTCTCTCACATTGTATGTGTATCTCTCTCACATTGTATGTGTATCTCTTCTCACATTGTACGTGTATCTCTCACATTGTACGTGTATATCTCTGACATTGTATGTGTATCTCTCACATTGTACGTGTATCTCTCTCACATTGTAAGTGTATCTCTCTCACATTTTACATGTATGACGGATGCTGATTTTTATAAGTGGAGTGGGGGCTGAGAGCAAGAGTCCATTTCAGCTTTAGTCTCAAAATATAATCAAAGTGAAGGTGCTGAAAGTACTTGTGGTTTATGGGATACTGTTGAACTTCTAGCATTACTGCATTGATAATATTACCACTTGTTTATTCTTAATTTGAAGTGTAATTTGTTTATACTGTCTGATAAAAGGACATTTATGAAGGGATGTGGAAACACTGTTAATTTTTTTTCATTTCAAAGATATGTATTGTGCCCATTTGTGAAGGGGAGTGGAAACGGTTATTTTATTTTATTTTATTTGAAAGAAGTGTAATGTACTTATGCTGTCATTATCATTTGTGAAGGAAAGTGGTAATGTTTTTTTTTTTCATTTGAAAGATATGTAATTTGTCCATTTGTGAAGGGAAGTGGAAACACTGCTAATTTTTTTTCATTTAAAAGTTATGTAATGTATCCGTTAGTGAAGGGAGTGGAAACACTTAATTTTTATTTTTTTTTCATTTGAAAGATACAGTGCAGTCCAATTAAGCAGAACTCGCTAAAATCAAATTTCGTAGAAGTAGTTCTGAACGTCCTGGCCAAATGTCTTCTTTGGCTTTGTGAAAAAACTCCGGTTAAGCGAGTTCTGATAACTAGAATTTTCAGATAATCAAAGTAATTTTTTTGTCCCAACTCAAATTTGGACTCGGGTAAGTTGACGTTCTGCCACCTTCGCATAAGTTACTGTACTGTGTGGCCAAACATAATTTTTTGTGAACACGCGATAACAGATTAATAAACATCTGAGCATCTGTCAGAAGATTACAACGCTAACATGCATTAAACCAGCAAGCCAGTAATCTTCAGGCAGACTGAGCGAAAACTAGTTCCCCTGGGTTTGTGAAAAAAGTGCTTGCGTTAAACTTTGACAGCAACGGGACTACGCGTTTGAGATTTGAAGATAAACAAAGAACGAAACCCAAGGCCTGTGAATAGTAAATAGTAAAATAAACAAGTATTTGACAAGCACTTCTAAGAGAGAAGGAAGGAAAATGCTAGATAACTGAAAAGTCCCTGAGTCAGGGTAGGTAACTCTTACATCAGCTTACTTGTCCTGCAGTAGTTATCACACTAGGAAACCGAGTAGGAACTGCTAACAGTGCATACTAAAATATTAAGCCAAACACAATTGGAACATTTTGACACTTGCTACAATGCAACTAGCAACTAACTTGACTCTAGATTTTAGGCTTCGCTAAATTGGTTTTAAAAACCAAAAGATGCAGAAATAACATTTTAAATCAAAATACCTGTTTCTGATTGGTTAAAATAATTGCTTCATACTTTATTTCTTATTCTGATGTAAATGTCCGTCTGTGAGCTCAATTCAGATAAGTAGAATTTAGGATAAGTAGAAGTACTTTAGATGGTCCAAGCAACTTCTACTTATCCAGACTGCACTGTATGTAAGATGTCCATTGGGAAGGGAGTGGAAACACTGTTAATTTTTTTTCATTTGAAAGATATATACTGTTTCTATTTGGGAAGGGGAGTGGAAACACTGATAATTTTTTAAAATTTTATTTGAAAGATATGTAATGTGTTGATGACATCAATATCATTTGTGAAGGGAGGTGGAAACAATATTTTTTTTTCATTTAATGGATAATTAACATATTGATAGCATCATTACTACTTGAAAAGGGAGATGGAACATTGTTCATTTTCACCTGAAAGAAATGTAAGGTGTTACTTGTGTCACCTCCACTTTGTTAGGATAGATTGGAACAGCTTTCCTTTTCAGCTGAAGGACTTGAGTTCAAAAACTTCTTATTATATTAGGATATGTAAGTGTACCATTGCAATTGCTGTTAAATTTTCATAAACATGGTGTGACATTGTTTGATAAATTCTGGTTGCCGACTGACATGTTTGATTGAATCTTGATTTCCAGCCCAGATTTTTTTGGTTCTGACAGTCACTTAAAATAATATGCCATTTATTTAAATTCAGGTTTTGGTTCATTTTTGTAGAATCATCAACACCCTTTAGCTCCCAAAGGAGCACAGGCTTTCAACAAACTTATGTCAAGTCTTCCTGTCCTGTGCCATCTGCTCAAGGTCTTCTTCACACCCTTTATGTCTGTCACCAGTTCTCTTCTCCATGTGTTCCTTGGTTTCCTTCTACCTCTCTAACCCAGGGGTTTCCAGAACAAAGACAACAGGTTTCCTCAGTGTGTGTCCTATCAACAGGTTTCCTCAGTGTGTGTCCTATCCATCTCCAGCATCTTCTTCTCTTGTTCCACTGACATTTTTGTGGTTCTTGTCATCAGTTCCACATTACTGATCTTGTCATCAGTTCCACATTACTGATCTTGTCATCAGTTCCACATTACTGATCTTGTCATCAGTTCCACATTACTGATCTTGTCATCAGTTCCACATTACTGATCTTGTCATCAGTTCCACATTACTGATCTTGTCATCAGTTCCACATTACTGATCTTGTCATCAGTTCCACATTAGTGATCTTGTCATCAGTTCCACATTACTGATCTTGTCATCAGTTCCACATTACTGATCTTGTCATCAGTTCCACATTACTGATCTTGTCATCAGTTCCACATTACTGATCTTGTCACACCACTTCAATCTTTTTATTCTACACAAGCATCCATTTATGAAAGTCTAGCTTTTTGATTGTTTTTCTTGAATGATTTGCATTAGATGCCAAATGTTTTGTTATGAGCCCTGGTCCTAGTGGCCTCTCCTGCTCCCCTAGGCCATTACGCATGGTGGCATTGTGTAGGAGAGCAACAAACTCTGTCCACTTTGTGGCCACCTTTTACGTGGTGCCCCAACTTTGGTCATGCTTGTCAGCTTGGCCTCCACAGGTTTCCACCAAGTCATGCTTGTCAGCTTGGCCTCCACAGGTTTCCACCAAGTCATGCTTGTCAGCTTGGCCTCCACAGGTTTCCACCAAGTCATGCTTGTCAGCTTGGCCTCCACAGGTTTCCACCAAGTCATGCTTGTCAGCTTGGCCTCCACAGGTTTCCACCAAGTCATGCTTGTCAGCTTGGCCTCCACAGGTTTCCACCAAGTAGAACTTTTTTGTGTGTCTCTTTCTGACCTTCCTTCTGGGATTCATAACATGGCAGTTCTTGTGATGGTTTTGTGGTCCCTTCTGAGGACATAACCAACCCAATTCCATCGTCTGCCGGTTATAATGGTGTAAAAAGGCTAAAGATAAAAGTAGTTTGATATCAGATACTCTCGCTGGGGAGTGAAGTGTTAGAGACTTCACCAGTTTAGGTCTAGCTCTTTTTTGATGAGGTGGGGTGACAGTTTCCCTTCCTCGATGCTTTTACCTTCCCAAACAGAGTCAAGTACTCATTAACAAGTGGGTGGTTTCAATCCTGGAACTGTAACCACTTAGGCAATCGAACGCTCTATAATAGTGTACATATCTTTTTTATGTCTCATGCCTAGTCACAGTGGTGATCACTTCCCTTTACAACTTTATATCTTTTGAACATTCCAGTACTTGAGATGTTTTCCCAGCCACCTTATCATACCATCCAAGATCATCCCCATCTGTCTTCCATGACAGAAGCTACATATGTTCATTGTCATTTCTTCAGGACAAAAATTTGATGGCAGGAATGCATACTTTGTTAACCATGTATAAATGAAGATCTTTGTTCATTGGTGACTATACTTGTCTTTGTTGACCATGTATAAATGAAGATCTTTGTTCATTGGTGACTATACTTGTCTTTGTTGACCATGTATAAATGAAGATCTTTGTTCATTGGTGACTATACTTGTCTTTGTTGACCATGTATAAATGAAGATCTTTGTTCATTGGTGACTATACTTGTCTTTGTTGACCATGTATAAATGAAGATCTTTGTTCATTGGTGACTATACTTGTCTTTGTTGACCATGTATAAATGAAGATCTTTGTTCATTGGTGACTATACTTGTCTTTGTTGACCATGTATAAATGAAGATCTTTGTTCATTGGTCACTATACTTCTTTTGTCTTGTTTTTGTTGACCATGTATAAATGAAGGTCTTTGTTCATTGGTCACAATGCTTCTTTTGCCTTGTTTTGAGGTAATTTATAGACCGTCCAGCAGATTTCAGTGGTTTTGTTTGTGTTTTATCTCTCTCTTTTCTCCACCCCCGCCCCCACCCTGTTTTGAAAACAGCACAAATTGTTCAAGATATTCTTCTTCATCATAATTATCTTTTAGCTCCCCAGGGAGCATAGGGCTTTATTCATGCCAAGTCTGTGTATCCTGTGCCATCTGCTGAAAGTCTGTCTATGTCTTCTTTAATTTCTATCTCCAGTTCTCTTCACTGTGTGTTCTTGCTTACCTGTAAACATTCCAGGGTCAAATCTGGAAATTTTTCTTACAAGCTAGAAGGTGAGTGAGCAGCACAGACTCCTGTTGGTTTTCTCTGTGCTGCGTCATGAGCCTCTTTAATAGAGGAACTACTTCTTGCCTTGGATCAGTCAGTACCTTCGAGCTCCTCAAGGATTAGGTTTAGGATCAGTCAGTTCCCTCTAGCTCCTCAAGGATTAGGTTTAGGATCAGTCAGTTCCCTCTAGCTCCTCAAGGATTAGGTTTAGGATCAGTCAGTACCCTCTAGCTCCTCAAGGATTAGGTTTAGGATCAGTCAGTTCCCTCTAGCTCCTCAAGGATTAGGTTTAGGATCAGTCAGTACCCTCTAGCTCCTCAAGGATTAGGTTTAGGATCAGTCAGTACCCTCTAGCTCCTCAAGGATTAGGTTTAGTTTTAAGGGTTATCTTCATTGCACATGGATAACTCCATCAGTGCACAGATCTCCTCCTTTAAATCACACAAAGAGGATCTCCGCACAGTGCACGAACTCCGTAGCACCAGCGAGAATCCCAGTGTATGTATATAGGAATCACACATTCTATAAATATATTTGGTGGGTAGGTTTCTAGTTTTTAGGCATAGGCCTTCAATAAACACATGCCAAGTCTTCCTGTCCTGTGCCATCAGCTCAAGTTCTTTCCATCTTTTCCTCGCCATTTTCACTTCTGTCTCCAGTTCTCTTCTCCATGTGTATTATGGTCTACCTCTGCCTCTCTTACCCTGGGGGTGTCAGAACAAGGACTGCTTTGTAATGCTATCAACAGGTTTCCCCAAGTTATGTCCTATCCATCTCCAGAGTCTTCTTCTCATTTCTTGTTCCACTGGTACTTGTCTGGTTCTTGTCATCAGTTCCACGTTGTTGATCTTAGTTTTTAACATACATAACTCTTTATCATAAGACTACTACTTCTTCAGGCGTGTCATGTAAAGTGGCTAATAAGTGGTTGTCTATGGCAGGGCTGGCAAACCTCATCATGTATAAACCAAATTGCTGCATAAATCACCATGGCAACAGCTTGTGAATGATTTATGCCGACTTCCTGCAAGGGAGACTACTGCAGTGTTGGCTCCATGCTCCATAAGGAGCAAAAATGTGAAATGATGATGTCAACTCTTGATCACATGACCTAACTTCTGTCACCTTTCCACCATGACTTAAGATTTGTAAATGAGCTGTCATGTGGTGCAAACAGGGTCAGCCCTAAGTCACACTTTCAAAATGTTATGTATGAAGAAATGCATCATGGTTTATCCTAAAACATTTTTGTAGGATGCCCTAAAATTTCAAGTACATCACCATGTCTGCCTCTCCTAATCCTTTTTTATTTTGGTTTTTGTTTTGTTTTGCTGGCTACTTGTCCGTTATTGTCAGGAATTGTTGTTATGGAAAATTCCATATTAGTTGGATTGGAAGACAGGGCCCAATCGAATGACCTGCGAGATCTCCTTATCTAACTCCAATAGATTATTTTTTTTAAATGGGATTATTTAAAGGACAAGGTGTACGGGCGGAAACCTCCAAACTTAGAGGATCTCAGAATAATAATAACAGATTTCGAGCTGGCAGATCAACAACAGACATGATCTTCTCTCTCCGCCAGCTTCAGGAAAAATCAAGAGAGCAGAAAAGACCATTATATATCGCCTTTATAGACCTCACAAAAGCATTCGACCTGGTTAGTAGGGATGGACTCTTTAAAATCCTCCTGAAAATAGGCTGCCCTTCTAAAATGCTGGAAATGATAAAGTCATTCCATGACGACATGAAGGGAACAGTCCAATATGCTGGAAGCACGTCACAGCCCTTTGATATACGAAGTGGCGTTAAACAAGGCTGTGTTCTGGCTCCGACCCTCTTCGGAATCTTCTTTGCCTTACTCTTGAAACATGCATTCAGAGATGCAACTGAAGGAATATGCCTTCACACTAGGTCAGATGGCCGTCTGTTTAATCTTTCAAGGCTGAAGGCAAAAACAAAAATCAGAAGGGTCACTATAAGAGACTTGTTGTTCGCTGATGATGCTGCAGTCGTCACTCAAAGCCAACAGGAGCTTCAGAGCTTGATGAATCGCTTCACTAAAGCATGCAAGGACTTTGGCCTCACAATAAGTCTAAAGAAAACGAATGTGCTGAGTCAGGATGTGGGTGCTGCACCAGTTATCACTATCGATAACTATGAATTGGCAGTGGTGCACCACTTCACATACCTAGGGTCTACCATCAATGACAAACTCTCACTGGATACAGAAATCGACAGCCGCATTGGCAAAGCTGCAGCTACCTTTGCCCGCCTCACATCGCGTGTTTGGGGAAACTCTAAACTCACAATGAAGACCAAAGCTGCGGTATATAATGCCTGCGTCACCAGCACACTCCTATATGGCAGCGAGACCTGGACGACCTATGCTAAGCAAGAAAGAAGGCTCAATACCTTCCATTTGCGGTGTCTACGCCGCATCCTCGGCATCTCGTGGAAAGATAAAGTGACAAATGTCGAGGTGTTGTCACGTGCTGGCCTTCAAAGTATGTATACGCTTCTTAGACAGCGCAGACTTCGCTGGCTTGGCCATGTTCGCCGCATGGAAGATGGTCGCATCCCAAAAGATATCTTCTACGGACAATTAGCAGATGGCAAGAGAACAGTTGGGCGACCACAGCTGAGGTTCAAAGATGTGTGCAAGAGATATATGAGGGCACTGGACATGGATCCAGCAACATGGGAGGATGAAGCTGCCGATCGCACTAAGTGGCGATGCTATTTACGGCACCACCTCAGATTGAGCGAAGAGAGGCTCACACAAGAAGCAGAGGTGAGGAGAAAACGTCGAAAGGAGCACCAGGAAAATAAGCAGCTGAGGGCTGCCACCTCAGGGGCGCATTCCCATAGTCAGTTATGACTGAAGGGACTATTATTATTATTATTATATAATAACAGAAGTTTTCAAGAACTGGCCAAGATTTGTGTCCAAGATTTATTTCCAAGAGTTTGTGGAGTTCGCTGGCAGGAAAACATTAGACAATCTCTGAAGGACCGAGGACTAGAATGGAACCAGGCCAGGAGGAAGACAGCCGATAGGATAGTATGGTGATCTCTCTTCCAAACTTCTACACCTCACGGTAGAAGAGGAATGTCCAAGTAAGTAAGATTTTGTGGAAATATTAGAAAAATGCCAACTTTATGTATGAACGTTTATGGACACCAATGTGAACAATACATAACTTTATAATTATCAGTTAATAATTTTATTGTTCTGTCATTGCTATGGTGAATTTTATTTACACATACCATTACTTATTAACGCCCATATGTTACCGGGGCCACAAAAGTGGAGCAAAGAATAATAACACTGCAACCTACCATGCATGTCGTAAGAAGTGACTAAGGAGGGTTAGGCGTGGGGCTGATTACTCCATCTTGTAGAAAATTCTTAAAACCATGAAAACTTCAACAAACAGTAAGTCAATTCAGCCATCAAAGATAGGTCCTCTGGTAAGGAGGCGAATGACGTGATTCAGAGATCTTGAGTAATGGCACGGGACAAGAAGACTTGGCATAGCTTTCCTTGGGGAGCTGAAGGCTTATGATGATTTTTGATTAAAGCCCTATATTTTAAGCAAAACGGTCAGGGATTTAAGGCTCACCCTGTATAATCCACACACAAAATTAAGCTGACAAAGCCCTTATTTTTTACGTGTGAAACCAGCATAGATTTCCTTTTGAAGATTTAATGAATCACATGTGTAAATAAGCTGATGTGTGTGTGTCTGCAAGTGTATTTTTGAGTGCCTTTTAAAATTATGAATGACTTTGTAACATGAATTTAACTTGAAATCTTTGATTTGATTCAAAAATTACTATCATTGTTAATAATAATTATTTTTTTTTTTGCATAGAAACACCAAATTCAAATTAGTTTTTTTTAAAAAGTAAAATGAATTTTCAAGATTAAGGAACAAAATAACTTGGTTTATGGAACATGGCTTGCAGATTTGAATTGTCATTAAATAATAAAGATCTTTATTATAGTTCTGGTTTTTATTGTACAGGGTGTTTATAAAGTCGCTGTGCAGTGAATTTGAAAAATATTTTAGAAATTACGTCACGAATGATGCAAATTTACGTCATGATATTCTGTGTTCCAATGCTGTGTTCCACAATCCCGTGTGCAGCATTACACAACAAGCCCCAATTGAAAACCACATTTCTGGTGACGTAGTCTCGCCCGGGCGTAAATTTCACTGCACAGCGACTTTATAAACACCCTGTATTATCTGAAGATGTTAGAAATACCCATATTATTTTTTCTGTATGACTGCCTGCCAAATGTAGAGAAAACTAAAGATATTATTTTGTGCACTTGTTAATAAAAGTGGTAAAGCCATATTATTTTGTTTCTTTTTTTATTTTCCCACAAGTGTTTTTCATTTCGTAGATAATCATTCAAGCTGGTAATTTGTATTCTTAAAAAGGCTAGACCAAGGAAATATATGAAAATTGAAAGCGCAAAAATAAGAATCTGAAACTGACATGTCAGATATGACATCTATTGTATGGCTGTGAAACACGGAGAACAACAAACACAACAACTAAGACGTTACATATTTTCAATAATGAATACTTGCGTAGAATAGAAGGATTGAAATGGTATGACAAAGTCACCAATGTGGAACTGATGACAAGATCTAGACAAGTGGCAGTGGAACAAGAGATGGGAAAAAGACACTGGTGATAGATCAGACACACACTGAGAAAACCTGTTGATAGCATTACTAGGCAGTCCTTATTATGGAATACCTAGGGCAGGAGAAGCAGTGGTCGACTGAAATACACACAGAGAAGACAACTGGAGACCGAAACGAACATGATGAGGAAGACATGGAAAGACCTTAGGCTGATGACATGTGACAGGAAGACATGGAAAGACCTTAAGCTGATGACATGTGACAGGAAGACATGGAAAGACCTTAAGCTGATGACAGGTGACAGGAAGACATGGAGAGACCTTAAGCTGATGACAGGTGACAGGAAGACCTGGAAAGACCTTAAGCTGATGACAGGTGACAGGAAGACCTGGAAAGACCTTAAGCTGATGACAGGTGACAGGAAGACATGGAAAGACCTTAAGCTGGTGACAGGAAGACATGGAGAGACCTTAAGCTGATGACAGGTGACAAGAGGATTTGGACTATGTTGAAGGCCTGTGTTCCTGTTGGTGCTGAAGGGTGATGAATGAATACATGAATTAATTTGTATTCTTTCTTTCATTGTTGTTGTTATTGTTGAACATAATCAACATCATTGCACTCCGGGCAAACCCATAGGTGCTCAGTCTCCCTCAGTATATGTCGAAATGTGTGAACATTAACTGTTCCTGTAGCTCACTGGTTATATACACGAGGTATGCATCCTCTCATACGTCCATCTCTGCTAGCCTTACGTTTGATGCCAAATTCCAACAGTCTTGACCTTGATGATTCATCTATTGCAGTGTCATTCTCTAACAGGGGATCATTAATTGTTCTCAGTATATCTACCTTATCCATATCCAGTGTCTCCACTGTTGGTGCTCTTGATTCTAGTCCATCAGCTCTCACATTACCACATACTCCTGCATGACCAGGACAGTAGATGCTTTCTTTCATATGTTCTTGAAAAGTGGTAACCCTTACAATCATAGCATATCTGTTTATTTGAGTTTTTTTTTGTTTATTGCTTATCATAGCTTACAGTCCTTACTAATAGGGTTATTGATGATAGGAAACTACATAGTGTTAAAACAGTAGGCAATCTGATCTTCATTTAAGTAACCCCTAGCTTACACACAAAGCAAATCTGGCATATTAGTATAACAAGATCCCAACAAAAATTGGAAAACCTACCTACTACAAAAATATTTGTAGAATGTGCAATTCCTGTATACACACATTATGAAATGATAGAAAACGTTCCTGGTATTGAGAGAAAGAAAAGCCAAAATGAAACAGAAAGGAGAGTCCTAACCACAAATTATGTAGTAAAACATTACCCAAGCAACACCTGGATCCATGCATACACAGATGGATCAGCAACTAATGCAACAGAAGATGGGGATGGAGGAGTCTCCCTGAGCTTAAGCAATGGCACACAAAAAAAGATAGCAGTCGCAACAGGAAATTTTCAAGTAACTTCAGAGCAGAAGCAGAGGCCTTAAAAACTGCATCAGAAATTTTAATGACAGAAGAGAGCTCGGAGAGACCAGTAGCTATCTTCTCAGATGCGCTGTCAGTAATTACAATGCTGAAAAGTCAAAGTAATGCTGAACTGGATTACCTAAGAGTAACACTTCACAGACTATGTCAGCAATACAAAAGAGTCATGATACAGTGGATCCCTTCTCACTACAACATTGCTGGAAATGAAGAGGCTGACAGATTGGCAAAGGAAGGGGGAAAACTTCCTCAACTTGACACAAATATAACCTATGAGGAGTCCAAGAGTTTTATCAAGCGCAGATACAGGCACAAGTGGGAAGAAGAGCATCCAGGCCACACAAAACATGATCCATATTAGCAGCTCAGCAGAAGTGAACAAGTGGTAATCTTCAGACTTCGCACAGGTCATAACAGATTGAGATACCATCTATTCAACAAATTAGAGATAGGAACTACTGATGAGTGTGACTGGCACTGATAAAATGACTGCCGAACATCTGCTTCAAAGGTGCCCAACATATGAGGAACAGAGAAGACGCATATGGCCATCACCAGTACCATTCCTGGAGAAAATCTATGGAGATATCAACAGCCTCAGGCTGATCACTGCTTTCTTTGAACTTATTCAAGTTGACATCAGAGAGTGAACGAAGAAGAAGAAAGAAGTATACATACATTAGGATCCTCGCTGGTGCTACAGAGTTTGTTCACTGTGCTGGGATCCTCCATGTGTGATCTAACAGAGGATATCAGAGCACTGATGGAGTTGTCTGTGTGCAATGAAGATGGTCCATAAAACCAAAACTAAATGAAAACAACAAGAACATGACAGTGTGAAGATGATGACCAACAACAAGATGACAGTGTGAAGATGATGACCAACAAGAACATGACAGTGTGAAGATGATGACCAACAAGAACATGACAGTGTGAAGATGATGACCAACAACACAATGTGAAGATGATGACCAACAAGAACATGACAGTGTGAAGATGATGACCAACAAGAACATGACAGTGTGAAGATGATGACCAACAACACAATGACAATGTGAAGATGATGACCAACAAGAACATGACAGTGTGAAGATGATGACCAACAACAAGATGACAGGTGTGAAGATGATGACCAACAACAAGATGACAGTGTGAAGATGATGACCAACAAGAACATGACAGTGTGAAGATGATGACCAACAAGAACATGACAGTGTGAAGATGATGACCAACAACACAATGACAATGTGAAGATGATGACCAACAAGAACATGACAGTGTGAAGATGATGACCAACAACAAGATGACAGGTGTGAAGATGATGACCAACAACAAGATGACAGTGTGAAGATGATGACCAACAAGAACATGACAAGTGCCAGTGGAGCAAGAGATGAGAGGAAGATCCTGGAGATGGATAGGACACACATTGAGGAAACTTATTGATAGCATTATCATGCAGTCCTTGGTCTGGAATCCCCAGAGGCAGACTGAAAAAAAAACACATGGAGAAGAGAACTGTAGATTGAAATTAAAGATGTGAGGAAGATGTGGAGAGACCTTGAGTTGATTGAACAGCACAGGAAGAGAATCTTAGCATGCTTTTGTTGAAGGCCTATGTTCCTTTGGAAGCTGTAGGGTAACAATGGAATAAAATCGGGCACGTAGCACAAAATACAAAGACTTAAGCCCATTCACTCATTTCCCTTTTTTTTTCTGATTGTGAAGCATGGAACCACTGATGCAGCTAGTCCCTTTACAGGAAGCCAGCACTGATGCATTATGGGCTCTGAAAGTGGTGGTTTCTGTAGCCGTATCTTTTACATGATGAGGTTGCTAGCCTCATTCACAACATTATATAATATAAGTCTTCTACGACATGTTAGAGACAGCAGTACATCTATTGCTTCTTTGCCTCGTCAAAGATTCACAGGAAGTACACGGAGCCAAAGTCTATTGTTAGTGTTATTGTTGAACAGAATCGACATCATTGCACTCCGGGCAAACCCATAGGTGCTCTGTCTCCCTCAGTGTATGTTGAAGAGTGTGAATGCTAACTGTTCTGTAGCTCGCTAGCTATGTACACGACAGATGCATCCTCTCATACATCTATCTCTGCCAGCCTTATGTTTGATGCAAAATTCCAACAGTCTTAACCTTGATGCAGTGTCATTCTCTAACAGGTGATCATTAATTGTTCTCAGTATCTCTACCTTATCCATATCCAGTGTTCCTACTGTGGGTGCTCTTGATGTCTGTTAGACATGGCTACAGAAATAAGGTGGGCACCTGTGGTATTAAGCAATCATGAAATAATATACCTGCACTACAAGGAACAGAATAATAGAAAGATTGAAATGTTATGACAGGGTCACTAGTATGGAACGGATGGATAGAAGCAGACATATACCAGTGGAACAAATTGTGAGAACACTCTGATGTTGGATATGACATATGTTGAGGAAACATGTTGAAAGTGTTACAAGGCAGATCTTGTTCTGGTATATAAAATGTCCAAGAATACTCAACTTGAGATGAAACTCGTTATGGTGTGCAATAAATGCAAGAGTCATAGAGTGGTGGCTTATAGCTAAGAGATGGAATGTTTAGGGAGTCATGGAGTGGTGGTTTGTTATCAAAAGTTGGAATGTGAAGGGAGTCATGGAGTTGGTAGTTTGTTACCAAAAGTTGGTATGTGGAGGGAGTCATGGAGTGGTGGTTTGTTACCAAAAGTTGGAATGTGGAGGAAGTCATGGAGTTGGTGGTTTGTTGCCAAAAGTTGGTATGTGGAGGGAGTCATGGAGCTGGTGGTTTGTTACCAAAAGTTGGTATGTGGAGGGAGTCATGGAGTGGAGGCTTGTAACCAGGAGATGGAATATGGAGGGAGTCATGGAGTGGCGGTTTGTTACCAAAAGTTAGAATGAGGAGGAAATCACATGAGATTTTTGTGTCACATGAGAGTTTGGTGTCAAATGACAATTTGGTGTCACCTGACAGTTTGGAATCACATGACAGTTTTGTGCCACATGAAATTTGTTGTCACATGTGAGTTTGGTGTTTTGTGATAGTTTGGTGTCATATGACAGTTATGTTTTTGGTGTCCCATGAGAGTTTGGTGTCAAATGACAGTTTGGTGTTGTGTGACAGTCTGGTGCCACATAACAGTTTTGTGTCACATGACATGACAGTTTGGTGCCACATGAGTTTGGTGTCACATGGCAGTTTGGTGTCACATGATAGTTTGGTGTCACATGAGAGTTTGGTGTCACATGAGTTTAGTGTCACATGACAGTTTGGTGTCACATGACAGTTTGGTGCCTGTCACGAAATGGATTTTTGACTAGAGACTGTCTACCTATAGTGACAAGACACTAGTGAGAAGAAGGACTGAAAAGATAGATTTAGAAGAAATGATAGTGAAATGTGAACAGTTGACACTATTGGCTCCGAGGTTAAGAACCAAGGTTGATTCTTTCCTCGCCACTTCGGACGTCTTATGTGCTATAGTTGTCAACGACCTCTAGCTACCCTAAGGGGATAAGGTTATATCAAGCTTCACAAACACCAAGATACAGACAACATATAGCTACTGTACTTAAAGGAAATGACTGATGCCAGCTACAATTTATACAAGTTTATTATACACCTATAAACAACAAACATATGCATGTCCCATACATAAAGTGCGAGGATGCACTCCTGAAACAAAATCAAGCACAGTTAAAAATGCATCAACCCAACCCTTCTCCCACAATTGCAACCTGTATGGGGACAGAAGTTTGGATTAGACAAAAAAATAAATCACACTGCACTTGTCGAGCCTCCACTTCCACAACTATTCTAACTTCTAACTCTAAGTCCACTGATAGCTGGAACGACTACTAAGTGTCTACACAATCTCTGCACAGACTTCGGTTCTACACAGCCTATCCTGGAATTCCTATCCTGGAATTGATAACCATTTCTTCTAGTACTCAACTTTGGACGGCATGGTAGATGAATAAGCTAAACAGGGATTTCTGGGATAGGTTAATTAGATTGGTGCTTCCTAAACACTGTGCGGAAGAGTACTGAGATCTGTGTATTCAAAGATGGAATGAAAAATTTGTTCACTATATGTTTACGGAGGAATACAGGTAATCCTTCTCCCATGTTTATTCTCAATTTCTGAGGCCTGAACACAACTAACTGCACCTCTAAACTTCAGCAGCGGTCCTCTGCTATGATTCACCAAAACTAACAGTTCTGCCTATCTGTGCTGCCTTCAGTAGAGAGAATGTTTACCCTCTCTCTCTCCACTAACTCTGGAATTGATGACTAAGGTTTAACAGAACCCCACTGGATTCTGGACTGGAACTGTAGCTGACTTCTACCACTCTGAAATTACCTGCCCGAGTACCTATAACTGGGCCGTCGGCTTTATTATGGCCGTGAAGAAGCGAAGATAAAATTACAACAACGCTGGCAGCATGCCAAATCTGCGTGTGTAACGAGCGTCAGAGCTCAGGATTTATCCACAAAAATCCTATTCGCTGGAAAATGTCTTCCCCTGGCTGGGAAAACGTATTTTCTTCCTCTCCTTCTACCACTGGCAATTCATGCGAGACTTTGGGTGTCTGCGAACGCCACCACTGTGCCGTGGGAGAAATTTTGAGGTATCAAAAATTCTGCTCTTCCCCACAAAAAGCCGGTACCTGCTGTTCAGACGAAACAAAACAACAGCTAAACAAAACGTAATAAATCTATTTCTAATAACACCACCTCCCTGACTCTTCAACACGTTATGCACCTCCATACAATAATCATGCCAACACCGTCCGCTACTCTCCTGTTCCCTTCTCTACCTGAGCCTACAAAGTAAACATTGGCTAACCCAGATCGCTTGTTCTGCCTGACTAACTCCGAGCAACAACAATATTTTCACTGGCCCGTCTGGTACGCTTCTTACGCTGACACTAATGCCGCAAATTATGACGTAAAAACTTGCCTGTGGCCCTACTTCTATACGCTGACACTAATGCCTCCTTCTTCTGAAATTATTAACACAAAATAAAACTAGCCCTCTCTAGGAATTCCTAAAATTCCCGTCAGTATGATTAATCACCTCAAAAATTTAAATAAAGTATCTATTCCCTAAAACATAACAGAAATCAATAAATTTCATCTCCATCTTCTATGCGGTGATATCTCAACTTTTAAACCATGCCGCTATTCCTTCAACAAGGAATTAAATGGACCTATAAAGTGAATTACATGGACCTATAAAGTTTCTCAAGTCTATCACTAAGATCGTATTTGATGGCTCTGGCTTTAAGAATTAACATTAAACTTAAACTGCCCAAAGAAACTTAAATGATCGGCCTAGGCCTAGAAAAATTAAATAAAGTCCTCACGCAAAAATTCATGCTTACCAAATCTCGAATGTCCTACTGAAGGCAATCGACTTGACTCTGGCAACCGGCTTAGCAATTTTTCATTAAAAGAGAAAGAGGCTATGAAATATAGGCCTTTTATTATCAAGACCCCCACGCGCCGACTTCATGACGTCATATGCGCGGCGTGGTTCTAAAGCCAATGGGAGCTCTGCATTTCAACTGCAGTTAGCTCTCAGCCAATCAGAACCTTAGATCATTCTGATGTAACGTGCATGGGTTTTAGACAAAGAAACGGGAATAAGCTCTGCCCTCTAGTGGCAATGAAACAAAAATGGCCAATATATATATATATATATATATATATATATATATATATATATATATATATATATATATATATATATATATATAATCCCGAAAAATGTGTCTAGCTGCATGCCTATCTTAAAAAAAAAAAAACACACTGGTGCAAATCCTGATCTAGCCTCTATAATCTTAATCTAGAATAATACTGCACCAATCTTCCTACACACACACACTCTAAACACATAGATCAAACTCCATCGTGATCTCATCTTGAAAAAACGTAAATAATAGAAGGAGAAGAAACATGGAGAAGGGTTTTTCTGTAATCCCTCCAAAATAGTGAACAAAATGCAAGGAGAAAAAGACATGGGCCATTTGAAAGACAGAATCTCAGTACTTTCGTCACAGTGCCACATGAGTTTGGTGTCACATGGCAGTTTGCTGTTGCATAATAGTTTGGAGTCACATGACAGTTTGGTCCCACATGACAGTTTGGTGTCACATGACAGTTTAGTGCCACATAACTTTGGTGTGAGATGAGAGTTTGGTGTCACATAACTTTGGCACACATGTGTCCTTCAATGACTCACTAAATGATAACATTAAAAATTACTGTGAATGTAGAAGGCATGAAAGAAAATACCTTCTGTTCTTTTTCCCTTGTCGTTCCTTACGGAGCACGGAGCCATTACTGCTGCAAGTCCCCGTGGATCAAAGCGTTTATGTGCTCTTACAGTGGTGGTTACACGAATGGGAATAGTTTCACGGAAGCTTCAAGTCTGCAGGAGCTGGTGTGGATCTACTGTCCTGGTCATGCAGGGGTATGCGGTAATGAGAGAGTTGGTAGTCTAGCATCTAGAGCACCAACAGAGGGGACACTGGATATGGATAAGGGAGAGATACTGAGAACAATGAATGATCGACTGCTAGAGAATGACACTGCAATAGATAAATCATCAAGGTTAAGGTTGTTGAAATTTGGCATCAAACGTAAAGCTAGCATAGATGGACGTACGAGAAGATGCATCCGTAGTGTTTACAACCAGTGAGCTACAGGAACAATTAGCATTCACACTCTTCGATATGTACTGATGGAGACTGAGCACCTATGGGTTTGCCCGGAGTGCAATGATGTCGATTCTGTTCAACAATCACAATAACAGTGGTGGTTTCTGTAGAAGGTTGGGTGGTTTCTGTAGAAGTTTGGGTGGTTTCTGTAGAAGTTTGGGTGGTTTCTGTAGAAGTTTGGGTGGTTTCTGTAGAAGGTTGGGTGGTTTCTGTAGAAGTTTGGGTGGTTTCTGTAGAAGTTTGGGTGGTCTCTGTAGAAGTTTGTGTGGTTTCTGTAGAAGTTTGTGTGGTTTCTGTAGAAGGTTGGGTGGTTTCTGTAGAAGTTTGGGTGGTTTCTGTAGAAATTTGGGTGGTTTCTGTAGAAGTTCAGGTGGTTTCTGTAGAAGTTCGGGTGGTTTCTGTAGAAGTTTGGGTGGTTTCTGTAGAAGTTTGGGTGGTTTCTGTAGAAGTTTGGTAGTCTGGTTTCTTGCAGCACCGTTGTTCCATCTGCTTGTATCGCTCATTTGGTGTGTTCTTCATCATCATATGTTTTTGTAGTACCTATTTGTAATTCTTGTCCTTGTCACCTGTTCGTAACTGTGGCTGACAAAGGGTAAAACCCAAAATGTCCCTTGTTTCTTGTGTACCGTTAACTTGTTAAACTGATTTCATACCATTTTATTTTTTAATTTATATACTTCTTAGCATCTACTGTTTATATCCGGAAATAGCAGCCATTTCATTTTTGTGATGTGCTCTCCTTTCGGTGGGCATGCTAGGCCTTAGCTGCCTGTAGGGAAGTACACTGTTTTTATTATTAATTTTATTTAGATTCTTATGTGTCCTACTTAGCCCTCACTTTTGTTCCTGTCCCTGGTGAAGGCCTTGTGGCCGCAACATTGGTGATTTTCCTTGTATTTTGTCCTCATAAGATGAATTACCTTTTTATGATTTGTTTCAGTACACATCCACCCAAAAAAAAAAAGGATTGCATTATTATGCTATCAACAGATTTCCCTGTGTCCTATCCATTAAAAGCTTCTTCTTCTTATCTCTTGTTCCACTGACACCAGTTTGGTTCTTGTCATCAGTTCCACATTGGTGATGTTGTCATACCGCAATATCTTAAATGATATATCTCTTGCTCACTCATACACTCACTCAATTATTCACTCATCTCACCTCATTTATCTATCTCAGCTCACTCCATGTCATTCACTCAATTATTCACTCATCTCACCTCATTTATCTATCTCAGCTCACTCATACACTCTTCACTCCGTTATTCACTCATCTCACCTCATTTATCTATCTCAGCTCACTCATACATTCACTCATCTCACCTCATTTATCTATTTCAGCTCACTCATACACTCACTCAATTATTCACTCATCTCACCTTATTTATCTATCTCAGCTCACTCCACGTCATTCACTCAAAGACAGATGGAAAGAGCAAAAGACAAATATTATATGTAGTTCTGTTATCAGTTTTAATATTCATATAAAATAATACGTAACAATTTTAACATTAGTACACTGCTAAATACAGCCCATAAGGCTTTAAGACACATTTATTGAGGTAAAAAAAATACCTGCCTTTATTTTAAAAAATTTGTAGGAGTTTTGACTTATGTTAGCAGCATGCATTGCATTCATCCAAAAACACAAGATCCACCATTTATATTACAGCTCATGTCCCCATATAAAAGACCTTGTGGTATGCAATATGGAGTAAAAAATTAAGTTGAAATAATACCTGCCTTTAACATCTGTAGACAACTGTTAAAACAAAACCACTTAGAGAAACTAAAAGCTAGCAGTTATATAAAAATAAAATTAAACCAACTACTGACAAAACCAGTTATGTTAATACTCTAACAGTTGACACTGTAATATTCCAGCTAATGACAAAACCAGTTATGTTAACACATTAACTACCAAAATGAAAAACACACTGTGGCCAAATTAAATTTTTTTCCCATTTTCATCTTGTAGGTGTTTGCACAAAGTAAGCTGTAGTTTTCGTAATTTTTTAAAGATAAATGAATGTACTATTACAATAAGCAACATTTGTAACTCTAATAGAGGTTGTTGCTATTTAACGGCCCTCCGATGGCCGAGGACTTGCAATATTTTCACAATTATAACTGCTTGCGCCCCATCTCTATCAAAATCACTATTTCAATCAATGTGGACACCGTTTTCACTCTTGTCCTCATCACTAGATCTATCAGTCAATTGTTGAAATAAGTTTCTAGCCTATTCAGCCGTTAGACGAGATGTACAAGTGTTTCAGTACATTTTTCATTCGTTTTATTACTAAAATTAGATCGACGCTCTGAGCGGCTCACGGTCCAAATGATAGGATTTCAAAAGCCAGTCCCACCAGCTCGCGGTAGTTAATGTGTTAATACTCTAACAGTTGACATTAGGTATTCCAGCTAATGACAAAACCAGTTATGTTAATACTCTCACAGTTCACACTGTAATATTTCAGCTAATGACAAAACCAGTTATGTTAATACTCTAACAGTTCACACTGTAATATTCTAGTTAATGACAAAACCAGTTATGTTAATACTCTAACAGTGGAAACTGCAATATTCTAGCAACTGACAAAACCAGTTATGTTAATACTCTAAAAGTTTAAACCGCAATATTCTAGCTACTGACAAAACCAGTTTTGTTAATACTCTAACAGTTGAAACTGCAGTATTCTAACAATTGTCAAAACCAGTTATGTTAATATTCTTAACAGTTGAAACTGCAATATTCTAGCTACTGACAAAACCAGATTTGTTAATACTCTAACAGTTGAAACTGCAATATTCCAGCTAATGACAAAACCAGTCATGATAATACAGCTACTAACATACCCAGTTATGTTAATACAGCTACTGACAAAACCAGTTATGTTAATACAGCTACTGACAAAACCAGTTATGTTAATACAGCTACTGACAAAACCAGTTATGTTAATACAGCTACTGACAAAACCAGTTATGTTAATACTCTAACAGTTCACACTAATATTTCAGCTACTGACCAAACCAGTTATGTTAATACAGCTACTGACCAAACCAGTTATGTTAATACAGCTACTGACAAAACCAGTTATGTTAATACAGCTACTGACAAAACCAGTTATGTTAATACAGCTACTTTAGTTATGTTAACACTCTAACAGCTTAATCTGCACTATTCAGGCTACTGGCCAAACTGGTTACGTTAACAAAATCTCTAACAAAAAAAAGGTTGTGTAAATAATATATTAGTTCAAACTGCAATATTTCAGCTACTGACAAAATCAGTTATGTTAATACTCTAAGTGTTGAAACTACAACATTTCAGCTAGTGAATAAACCGGCGATGTTAATACTCTACATAAATTGCCCCCAGAATGACCAATGATTGTATACTTAGACCATATTTTACACAGACACCTGAGTCAGTTCTTCTGGCAAAACTTCTGGCATTCTCAGGTTTAGCTTGCCCCGAAGATGTAGATCACTGTTGACATTGTTGGATGGAAGAAGTGTGGTGGACAAATGTCTAGAAGTAGCAAAGCGCGGAAATCGCAAGGCATCCAGAGGCTTGTTTTGGTATGAGCCCATGTATGTTGATTCAAATTCTGGGAAGTACATTGCTTTCTGTCTGGCCAATAGTTTTGCCTCTCTCTGTTCTTTGAGTCCCCAGTTGGTTGGTGGACCTGTATGAAAGTAATGTAAAGAATGAACTACAGTGGAGTATAGGGAACAAAGATGGGGAAAAGGGAGGTAGAGGATGACTGACAACAACGGGAGGAGAGAAATATGAAAGACAGTAGAGGAAGAATGATGATAAGGGGAGTAGAGGAAGAGTGCAGACAAGGGGAGTAGAGAAAGTGAGGACAAGGGGAGTAAAGGATGACTGATGACATGGGGAGTAAAGGATGACTGATGACATGGGGAGTAAAGGATGACTTGGGATAAGAGGAGTAAAGGAAGATTGGGGACAGGGGGAGTAAAGGATTACCGGGGACAGGGGGAGTAAAGGAAAACTGGGGACAGGGGGAGTAAAGGATTACTGGGGACAGGGGGAGTAAAGGATTACTGGGGACAGGGGGAGTAAAGGATTACTGGGGACAGGGGGAGTAAAGGAAAATGGGACAGGGTGAGTAAAGGAAGACTGGGGACAGGGGTAGTAAAGGAAGACTGGGGACAGGGGAGTAAAGGATTACTGGGGACAGGGGGAGTAAAGGATTACTGGGGACAGGGGAGTAAAGGATTACTGGGGACAGGGGAGTAAAGGATTACTGGGGACAGGGGGAGTAAAGGAAGACTGGGGACAAGGGAGAGTAATGGAAGACTGGGGACAGGGAGAGTAAAGGAAGACTGGGGACAAGGGGAGTAAATGAAGACTTAGGACTGAAGTAGAGGAAGACTGGGGACAAAAGGAGTAATGGAAGACTGGGCACATGGGGGAGTAATGGAAGACTGGGGACAAGGGGAGTAAATGAAGACTTAGAACTGAAGTAGAGGAAGACTGGGGACAAAAGGAGTAATGGAAGACTGGGGACATGGGGGAGTAATGGAAGACTGGGGACAAGGGGAGTAAATGAAGACTTAGGACTGAAGAAGAGGAAGATTGGGACAAAAGGAGTAATGGAAGACTGGGGACATGGGGGAGTAATGGAAGACTGGGGACAAGGGGAGTAATGGAAGACTGGGGACAAGGGGAGTAATGGAAGATGGGACAAGGGGAGTAATGGAAGACTGGGGACAAGGGGAGTAATGGAAGACTGGGGACAAGGGGAGTAATGGAAGACTTCTTCTTCTTCTTCTTCCTCGTTTGTCCTGACAAGGACGTTGGTTACGTTGTGTTGCTGTTTACAGCGGAGCTGCGATATTTGCGCATTTCGGCCCAACACATCCAACTTCCGCAAGGCATTTTTTGGGACAGGGTTTGCCTTCCCTCTTCGATCCCTACTCTCTTGGCCAGACTGCAGTGATGCAGCCTGTTTCCAGGACCACCACTTGGAGGTGGAGTAGGGTCTTGGTCAGCTCTGGTTCGCTGACCCTGACTCAAGCAGTCTAGCTATGGGTTGCTGACTGCATTCATTTCTTTTGCTGGGTCTTCGGTACCTGGTCATACAAGGTGACTAATATGAGGGTTTTACATTAGGCCTCATGGGAGCCATATGCTGCTGCTGCTATGGTGGTTCTATGCTCCATAAGGAGCAAATAAAGTAGATTATGATATGATGATGATGATGATGAAGATAACAGTTACCTTGAAGAGGATAATCTGTACGCTCCGGTAACCATTTCAATGTCTGACTGTCCCACTTCCGAAGAGGGGGTAAATTCTTTTCTCGCCATCTTCCATTGTAATTCTCATCATACAAAGTAATAAGCATATTGTCATAAGCACGGCCATGGTGACGGAACAGCATATCTGCTGGCACCCCCTCATCAACTAGTTTTGATTTTCGCCGCAGGATCACATCTGGATGAGTGCTCCCAAAGTTTTGGAAATCAATGCGGTACGTGGAATTATGCTTGTACTTTGTGTCTGGGAGCTAAATTGAAACAAGACTATTTCAGCTAATGCCTTGTATAAACATTTTGCTTTACTTAATTCTTATGTGACACTGATGGCAAGAACCAGATAAGTGCTAGTGGAACAGGAGATGAAGATGATGGCGATGGATTGAACACACACTAAGAAAACCTGTTGATAGCATTAAAAGGTAGTCCTTATTTCAACTAATCATCATCATCATTCTTTGCTCCCTACGGAGCAGGGAGCCACCACTGCAGCTGCTCTTGCAGGTGTGGTTTCTGTGGTAGTTTGTTTTACATGATGAGGTTGCCAGGCTCATGCACAACCTCATGGACAGCCTCATATTAGTTGCCTTGTATGACATGCATGATGGTGTTGCAGTCTTACTTTTTTTTGTCTCTTCAGAGACCTCTGGGAACTAACTACACTGGCGGGTATATCAGCAAATGCTATCAGTAATCCATATATGGAACTAACTACACTGGGTATATCAGCAAATGCTATCAGTAATCCATATATGGAACTAACTACACTGGTGGGTATATCAGCAAATGCTATAAGTAATCCATATATGGAACTAACTACACTGGCGGGTATATCAGCAAATGCTATCAGTAATCCATATATGGAACTAACTACACTGGCGGGTATATCAGCAAATGCTATCAGTAATCCATATATGGAACTAACTACACTGGCGGGTATATCAGCAAATGCTATAAGTAATCCATATATGGAACTAACTACACTGGCGGGTATATCAGCAAATGCTATCAGTAATCCATATATGGAACTAATGACAAGAACCAGATAAGTGAAAATGGAAAAAAGAGACGACAAAAAGGAGCTGGTGATGGATAAGACACACATTGAAGAAACCTGTTGACAGCATTAAAAGACATTCTTTACTTCAGTGAATGCCTAGTAAAAAATGTTGCTACATTTAATCTATATGTGCAACTGGTGTCTTCTTCTCATTTCTCGTTCCACCAGTACTCATCTGGTTCTTGTCATCTCTCATTCCACCGGTACTTGTCTGGTTCTTCTCATCTCTCGTCCCCTCCAAGCAAGCATTCTGCATTTGATTCTTGGTAGGGATAACAATTTTTTTTTAAATCAGTCATTTGGCTTTAGTTTTAATCAGTGTGTTTTTCTTAATTATGGTTTCTATATGTGTGTGTGTGTGTGTGTGTGTGGGGTGTGTATGTGGTGTGGTGTGTGTGTGTGTGTGTGTTTTGATGGGTTTACTTGTTCATGAGAAGGTGAAAGGTGGAAGGAAATTGAAGGAAGAAACTGAATACAGAAACAATGGTGACATCTTCTGGACAGAAATCACATTTCATAATTCTTTAGTGTCATTTCTGTCATGCTTACTTGCTAGTTTTACTAACATTCCACAACTTAATTGACAAACTTAGAAACTGTATGTCTGTTTTATAAAATAGAAAGGTGTCACTCTAATAAAATTTACTATTAAAATAAAAAAGGGGGGGGGGTCGGAGTGGCTAAGAGGTATAACATCCGTCTCTAATTCTAAAGGTACCAAGTTTGATTCCCAGTACAGGGAATATATATGATGGGAATGTTTTCAGAACCAGTGGGTCCAAATGATGTCATACTCCCCCCCCCCCCCCCGATTTCATGGGTAGTGAGATTGGATTCCTAGCCTTCTCGGATATTGGTAAAAAAATTGAAGGTGCAAGTTGCGCACGTTAAAAATCCCTCGGCAGTTGGACATCATAAAGAGTACGGTAGGCCACACAGCTGCTGCCCTGACAAAAATTTACAAATTATGAAAAACGTTATTACTACAAAAATATTTATAGAATTTGTGATTCCTGTATATCTTCTTCGTACACTCTCAGACGTCCACTTGAATGTTCTCAAAGAAAGCAGTAGTCAGTTTGAGGCTTTTTGAATCCCACATTTCCTGTATATACACATTGGGATCGGTGCTACGGAGTTCGTGCACTGTGCTGAGACTGTCCTTGTGTGATCTAAGGGAGGAGATCGGAGCACTGATGGAGTTGTCCGTCTGCAATGAAGATGGTCCTTAAAACCAAAAAAATATACTAAAAAAAAACAACAACAACAAATCATCATCATCCCACATCAGCTACCAAACAGCACAGGCCTTCAACAAACTTATGTCAAGTCTTCCTGTCCTGTGTTATAGACCTTCAACAAACTTATGTCAAGTCTTCCTGTCCTGTGTTATAGACCTTCAACAAACTTATGTCAAGTCTTCCTGTCCTGTGTTATAGACCTTCAACAAACTTATGTCAAGTCTTCATGTCCTGTGTTATAGGCCTTCAACAACTTATGTCAAGTCTTCATGTCCTGTGTTATAGACCTTCAACAAACTTATGTCGTCTTCCTGTCCTGTGTTATAGACCTTCAACAAACTTATGTCAAGTCTTCCTGTCCTGTGTTATAGACCTTCAACAAACTTATGTCAAGTCTTCCTGTCCTGTGTTATAGACCTTCAACAAACTTATGTCAAGTCTTCCTGTCCTGTGTTATAGACCTTCAACAAACATATGCCAAGTCTTCCTGTCCTGTGTTATAGACCTTCAACAAACGTATGCCAAGTCTTCCTGTCCTGTGTTATAGACCTTCAACAAACGTATGTCAAGTCTTCCTGTCCTGTGTTATAGACCTTCAACAAACTTATGTCAAGTCTTCCTGTCCTGTGTTATAGACCTTCAACAAATTTATGTCAAGTCTTCCTGTCCTGTGTTATAGACCTTCAACAAACTTATGTCTAGTCTTCCTGTCCTGTCTTATAGACCTTCAACAAACTTATGTCAAGTCTTCCTGTCCTGTGTTATAGACCTTCAACAAACTTATGTCAAGTCTTCCTGTCCTGTGTTATAGACCTTCAACAAACTTATGTCAAGTCTTCCTGTCCTGTGTTATAGACCTTCAACAAACTTATGTCAAGTCTTCCTGTCCCGTGCCGTCTGCTCAAGGTCTTTCCTTGTCTTCTTCATCCCCTTGATATGTGTCTCCAGTTCTCTTCTCCATGTGTTCTTTAGTCTCCCTCTACCTCTCTTACCCTGGGGAATCGAGAACAAGGACTGCCTGGTGATGCTATTGACAGGTTTCCTGAACGTATGTCCTATTCATTGACAGCATCATCTTCTCATCTCTTGTCCCACTGGCACTTGTCTGGTTCTGATCATCAGTTCCACTTTAGTTATCTTCTCATCACTTGTCCCACTGGCGCTTGTCTGGTTCTGATCATCAGTTCCACTTTAGTTATCTTCTCATCACTTGTTCCACTGGCACTTGTCTGGTTCTGATCATCAGTTCCACTTTAGTTATCTTGTCATCTCTTGTCCCACTGGCGCTTGTCTGGTTCTGATCATCAGTTCCACTTTAGTTATCTTGTCATCTCTTGTCCCACTGGCGCTTGTCTGGTTCTGATCATCAGTTCCACTTTAGTTATCTTCTCATCTCTTGTCCCACTGGCACTTGTCTGGTTCTGATCATCAGTTCCACTTTAGTTATCTTGTCATCTCTTGTCCCACTGGCACTTGTCTGGTTCTGATCATCAGTTCCACTTTAGTTATCTTCTCATCTCTTGTCCCACTGGCGCTTGTCTGGTTCTGATCATTGTCGCATGAAAATATAATTAATAGTAGGTAAGCTTGACAGCTGTATAGGCGTGATGGACAATAGTGCACACGGACGTGTGATAGTGGTGCGCAAGAGAGATAGGCAGAAGGCACAGGCTGAGTCAGTGAGTTCTTCACTAAGAAAACCACACATACAGCTCTTCTTGTTTTCTCTGGCGACAATATTACTCTTTTGCACACACTGTGTCACTCACAAATAGTAGGGTAAAGGAGTAAAGGTAGATTGAGGATTTGGTAGTCTGAACTGAACGAACAATCCTATCGAGGTTAACTCAATTTATTTCAATTTAGAAATGTAAATAAATCAATAAGGATTTTACAGCACATAATAATAAAGATTATCACGAGAAAACAAACTCACAACAATTTGATGATTTTAAAGAAGAAAAAAATTATTACACAAGTAGTGAACAAAATGGATTATGAATGAATTGTGTTAGTAAAGTTCCAGGCAGGCCTGATAAGCTTTTGCTGGAAAATATGTGAAATACTGTTTGTGTGTAAATGAATGTTTGTTCCTTTGGTGTGAATGTTGGAAACAACTTATATCCTGGGGTTCTCTTGGAAAAAATATATCGTAATCTAATGCTTGAAATTAACTTCACTGTTCGAATAAGGTATCCACAAAGGGCACAGAATCTGAACACGATTTTTATAAATCCAAGATTGGGGTAACGACTTCACTGTTCGAATAAGGTATCCACAAAGGGCACAGAATCTGAACACGATTTTTATAAATCCAAGATTGGGGTAACGACTTCACTGTTCGAATAAGGTATCCACAAAGGGCACAGAATCTGAACACGATTTTATAAATCCAAGATTAGTGTAACGTATCCACAGTTGATGAGATATCCAAAGATAACGAATTTGCTTCCAAAGGTGGGATGGAGGGTTAAAATGGGTGGAGTATGGTACGGGTGATGGTTGTTAAGGGTAATATCTGGTGTTGAGAATCGTTGCAATAATTGCAGTAATTGAAGTAATTGAAATGATTGAAGGGAATTATTGTGACTGGTGGACGAGGACTATATGGCCACTGGCCAAAGGTAACCTCTTTTCAGCAATAAGAGACAAGACTTTGCACTGCATAAATCTGTTAGACAAAACACAAATACATGTGTAACTACTCTTCTGCTGCAACATGCAGATTACAACAGAAACAATTTAAGCAGTGTCCAGCGTCGGCATGTTGATATCCATGCATGCGTCTCGTTCCTAAAATAGGTCAGTCCATTCTTAAACATTCCTGTCTGCTCTGAATGAATTAGCTGGCCAGTCCAGGTACATACACCATAACAAGACTGTTGCTTCCTCCCCTGTCAGACAAAGTTACATGAGGGTCCGCTAGAGAATCCTCCTGTGCTTTCCACCGTTAATTCTTTCCCGCGTTCATAATAATATGCTCATACATTAATGTTACAAACATTGAAAAGTAAAATGATCATTGAAATTATGAATGATACAAACATTGTAACATAACATCGCTTTAAAATACAAGCAGTGAAAATAAATGAATTTTCGTAAGCATTTATGATACATACATGATAAAGAAATCCGTTTATATAATACACTTAGACTTTCACCATGATAGTAATATATTTCATTAGACTTTCACCATGATAGTAATATATTTCATATCTATATATTTGAGCTAATTTCCTATATACTGGAAAAGCGAATACATACCCGCTCCGGAATTTATATGTCACAGTGCCAGTTCATCTAATATGTGACAGTGCTATCTCTTCTTATTATAGTAAACTAGGTGACTGGGGCAGGCCTAGTTGTCTACCTTCTAATTGTCAATTTGATCCATTGACCCATCTTCCAAGTAAGAGTATATCTTAGTACTGGCCCTCACCGCCAGAGTTATCAATTCCTGGATGATATTCTCTCAAAATTTCCAACCTGAACTCGTTCCATCCCTTCTTATGATGTTACTTAAGTGACAAATTTCGTATAGCAGTTATCCCCTTATGTCTGTTGTTTTGTTACTCAAGCACTCAACAACCCTTTAGAGAGTTAACCCAACTTGAGAAGTGTTCCATCAAAACAAGTGATTTATTTACATCAAAAAAAAATTCCATCATAACAGGATGCATGGGGTACAATTTCCAGGTACAAACATTTCCTAACTGCCTCTTGTATGTCCCATTTCCTTCTGGGCACATTCCCATATCTACATATCTATTTATAGCTCTCTGCCTGAGAACATATTCAGTTATGGTTTATACCTATCTTCTGGCCTTAAGGCCTTTCTATTTATTCCGGCTTCTCCCAAGCCTCTCATCAACTCTTTCCTGAGTTGTTTTCCTTCATCTACCAATCCTGTCAATTTTTTGACTCAATTTAATCAAATACCATCATCTAAAAATTCAATATATGCAAATCAATACATTGGGTACACCTGTTGCGATATCCTCATACTTATACCTGCTAGAGAGCGCATGTTTCATCCTGTAAATACAATCAGCCTTCAATTGCTTACTCATCTTACTTGTAGCAGTCGATGTTGCAAAGTTCATTATACAATAGCCCAACCCGGCTATTAAGTCCCTGTTCTTCTGTAAAATCTCCTCAACTGCCTACTTAGTCTCAGTTTGTTCACCTCATAGTCAATTTTGTAGCTTCAGCTTCATTTCTCATTATTCTGCGCTCCCCTAGTTGAAGCGTCCATAACCTTGTAATACTTCATTTCGACTTCTGAAATAATTCTATTTAATGTCTATCAAAAGTTATGAGTCAAAGGACCTACTTACTCTGGTTGCACAGAATCCTCACAACACTCATATTTCTTACTATCACCTCTAATCTCTAGACCTATTTTTAAAACACAGTTCTGTCTTTCTCTTGTGAATAGATTCTACTACTCTAACTAGGTCTATAGGATTCTTCAGAAGTATTCATTCTGTTTCTCACAGAAATTAAACTTGAGCCTGGCAGAACAGACATTCCTGCCACTCTACGTCCTTAACTAGGACCGCTCCTCCAAAAATGCGACCGCTCGACAGCGCGTCTAAATGCGTTCTCCTCTATAAAATCATTATCAGCTCATCTGTCCTTGTTTACTGTAAATTCATTGGTTCCTCCTATTCTTCGCTCAGCTGAAATATGTTCACGCTTATCCGCTGTGTAAACAACTCAGTGAAGTGTCATCCGTTGTCCTGGTAAACTTTTCACGTGCATATTTTTTCCTCTCAACTCACTTAATCCTATAAGGGAGGTAATTACCCATTGTCTCCCTTTGCATATTTGACTCAAGCTTATATTGTCTTCTCTAAAGCTTGCTATACAATT
Source organism: Oreohelix idahoensis (assembly GCA_024509875.1). Classification (NCBI taxonomy): domain Eukaryota; kingdom Metazoa; phylum Mollusca; class Gastropoda; order Stylommatophora; family Oreohelicidae; genus Oreohelix; species Oreohelix idahoensis. The sequence goes on along the minus strand of JAMPIV010005208.1, from coordinate 28,805 downwards.
CTTATATGTACATTTTCTAAACCATAATTACCAACTCACCAAATCTACTTAAGTGTAATTAAGCACTTTCCTCCCCTGACTTTAATCATTAGAGTCTTCTCCCTTTGATCAAAGCATGATTTCACTCATCTTATTTCCCTTTTAGCAAGACAAATAGTCTTTATTCAAATCTATTCTTATTTCTTAAACCATTTTTTCATACCTTCCCTCTTAACCAAAACCAAATCACCGCTTATAATTCCTGCTTGAGCATTTTACAATGCTCCTAGCAAAGCGAACGGTGACATATAGATAGTCTGTAAGTTAAACTAGAGGGCACTATGTGTGTTTAACTCAAGTCTCCCTTATGCACAGTTTTACTTTACAAGACTAAGAAATGCGTCTTACTCTTCCAGTATGCTTCTCACCAGTGAAGTCTAAAAAACTAGTTTCTTAAAGAAAGAATTATTGTCGATTTACCCGCTACATTTTAAACGTTCCCACGATAGCCAAAAGTATCGCTGCAAATTAGTTTGCATATTGAATGTCACTTGTACGTGCGGTGGTTCCGAGCTCAGAAGTTTTAACAATGAGGAAGAAGACAGGCCATAAATTTCTAGACAGACGAGTCTGGAAAATCCTAACAGACCTGAATGGGTTGACCGAAGCTTCACCTGGGTTAAGGTGGGAAAAAGGCAAGTGCGTGAGAAACATTTTTTCGGAAACTTAGGATAGACAGAAAATAAAGCAATATACAGGAAGGACAGAAAATTTCAAATAGGCAAATTATCTTCACTCTGCGACAATCATCAGTTCCACTTTAGTTATCTAGTCATCTCTTGTCCCACTGGCGCTTGTCTGGTTCTGATCATCAGTTCCACTTTAGTTATCTTGTCATCTCTTGTCCCACTGGTGCTTGTCTGGTTCTGATCATCAGTTCCACTTTAGTGATCTTCTCATCTCTTGTCCCACTGGCACTTGTCTGGTTCTGATCATCAGTTCCACTTTAGTTATCTTCTCATCTCTTGTCCCACTGGCACTTGTCTGGTTCTGATCATCAGTTCCACTTTAGTTATCTTCTCATCTCTTGTCCCACTGGCACTTGTCTGGTTCTGATCATCAGTTCTACATTAGTGATCTTCTCATCACTTGTTCCACCGGCACTTGTCTGCATCGTGTCATCAGTTCTACATTAGTGATCTTCTCATCACTTGTTCCACCGGCACTTGTCTGCATCGTGTCATCAGTTCTACATTAGTGATCTTCTCATCACTTGTTCCACTGGCACTTGTCTGGTTCTGATCATCAGTTCCACTTTAGTTATCTTGTCATGCCACTTGAATCCTTTTATTCTAAGTGAGCTCTCATTTATGACAGCCTTAAGCTTTTTGTCGTTCTCCATGTTTCAGATCAAACAATATGGCTGACTTGACATTTGAATTGAAAATTCAGATATTTTAGTTGGACTTGATTTCTCTTGATCTCCGTATATTTCTCAATGCAAAGCAATCTCCTCTATCATTCTGTATTCTTATTTTGATATTTCAATCTGTCCCTCCAACTGTGTCTATATTGATGCCAAAGTATATGTATAATTCTACATCTTATATTGTTTTTTTTATTTTTTATTTGATGATGAAAAATATCCTGTTCAATCCCTGAAGAGTTATAATAATTAGGATATATAATGTTTTCAAGTCCTAATAATGTGTACTATTGCCACTATGTGAAACTTGCATCATATCCTCTGTCCAGTCATTGTAAAAAAGGCAAATCAAAATTATCGAATTGTGTGTATGTCAAAAACAAACAAACAAGCAAAAAACAAAACAAAAGACAAAACAAAAGAGAAACAAACAAATTAAACACAAAAACACAAAACAAAAACACGAAATAGAGTGAGTTGTGTATATGCCTGGGATCCCTAGTCTGATATTTAATCAACTTTCATCAGTCATAAGTAATATGTTTTATAAGAACAGCATTAGACCTTCACCCTACATGCCATTTACCAACCTATTACTATATATTAACTTTTGTTCTTGCTAAATACTGTTTCTTCTTCATACACTCTCAGACGTCCATTTGAATGTTTTCAAAGAAAGCAGTAGTCAGTTTGAGGCTATTCGCATCTCCGTAGAGCTTTTTCACGAATGGTTCTAGTGCCTGCCATATGCGCTTTCTCTGTTCCGCATATGTTAGGTATCCTTGAAGCAGATGTTCAGCAGTCATTTTATCAGTGCCACAGTTACACTCATCAGTAGTTCTTGTCTTTAGCTTGTTGAATAGATGGTATTCCGATCTCTTGTGACCTGTATTGAGTCTGAACATTACCACTTGTTCTCTTCTGTTGAGCTGGTAGCATGCATCATTTTATGTGTGACCTGGATGTTGTACATCCCATTTGTTTCTGTATCTGATTCTGATAAAACTCTTTGCCTCCTTGAAAGTTATGCTTGCATCAGTCATCCACGTATGTTATTCTTGTTCAGAGTTTCTTCTTGATTTTTTTTTTTTTTTTGTGTGTTAATTTTTTATTTAACGTATAAGCACAATTGTGATTGTCCCTATTTACAATGATTTGACAAATGTGATGCCACTTTCTCATATCGGCAGTTGTTCATATTATCTGGAATTGAAAACAATATATGTCCTAATTATAACCCATCAGAGGTTGAACAGGATATTTTTCTTCATTAATTTAAAAAAAAAAACGTACGCATTATTTTGGCTTTTCAATGTTGCAATTACTGCCCATGCTGCAATGTGACACTCTAGGACTGGTCTCACTCGCCCTGTGTATAACGTCTTTAGCACTCTCTCTTCTGCACCTCAATCTCTTCCAGCTGTTTCACTATATTTTGTAGTTCCCCAGGTCTGTCTATTCTTAACATCTGTTCTATATTTATGGGTGAATTAGTAGTGGTGTTTCTTCCAGTACAATCTTGTTATCGTTTCCTGAATTTAATCTTATTACTTAAAAATACTGACTATAATAAGTAGATCTGCAATAAGCTATAAATGTCTAGATCTATCGTTCAGCTTCAATGTGCATGTCAGCATCATATTAATGACATATAAACGAAAGACCAACCTTATATCGATCCTCTGACCAGTTTCCAACAAGCACACCAGGAGAATATCTTTGCTCAATTCTCCAACTTGGAACTCCAAATTTGGAGAAGTCAACACAATCAGCGATATTTGTTTGCATCTTTGCTAACAACAGAATGTTTTGTATTTTACCTTTAAATGTTTTGAACAATTATTTATAATAAACGGATAATGTGGAAACTGATTGTGCCAATACGTGCTTAAATTACTGGGCTACAAATTGTTTGAAACAATCAGGCTAGTAAGAACAGCTTCCGTAGCTACAATGCATACGGAAAACGAAAATCCTATGGTTGCTATCAACGTCGCCATGGATAGGTTCCATTTCCGCCGGTTTTTTAAAATGGATCCAAAATGGCAAGTTTCAAAATTGTGCTTAAAAAAAAGCCAATTATGATTATTAGTGGACGCACTTACAAATTAATCTAAATTGGCATTTTTGAATTTGCAGAAAATGTTAAAATGATTTTACAAAATTTTACAAAAGAGGTGATTTAATTAATTCTGTTTTATTTTAATGAAAAATATTCCGTTAAACCTCTGTTGGGTTATAATTAGGAAATATTTTGTTTTCAATTCCAAATAATATGAACAACTGCTGATGTGGGAAAATGGCATCCCACCTGTGAAATCAATGTAAATAGAGCAAATCACAATTACCAATTATGCTTGCACGTTAAAAAAAAATCCCAACAAACAAAAACGAGATCAAACTTAACAAAACCAAACAAAAACACCAAACAAAAGTAATATTCAGGGGAGAGGTATAAAGACCTGGTGTTTCCAGTTAGATATTTCATTGACTTCACTTGCCATAAGTCATATGTATTGTAAGAACCTCATTAGACCTTCATTCTCTTCATTACGCTGATTTGACTCAGCTTGGCTAATAACTCGCAAACTATTTACGGGGGCAGCTTTTATGATTATTATTGTTATTATTATCATCATTATTATTATTATGTGGGGTTTTTTTTTTAAATACCAGCTTTGCTTCGTTTTGGCTAGGCATCTATAGTTCAATTTTGAGAAAAAAAATGTCAGTAAATGTTACTGGGCGTATGTCAAAATAAAAACGGACTTCCGTTCTGACGCACCAACATATAAACGTGTACATAACCTTGTATGGAGAAACAAAGTAACTTTTTTTTTTTTTAAATTAATGAAGATAAACAGAAATCTCGTTCAACCTCTGATGGGTTATAATTAGGACATATATTGTTTTCAATTCCAAATAATATGAACAACTGCCGACATGAGAAAGTGGCATCACATTTGAAAATAGGGATACTCACAATTGTGCTTAGGCCTATACGTTAAATAATAAAATAAAAAAAAAATAAAAAACAAACAAACAAAATCAAGAAGAAACTATCAACAAAGTAACTTACGAAAACATGCAGATATCACTTCATGACATTGGGCCGTAGGGCGAGAACCCAAGCGTCACTGGACCAATAACAACAACGTATTTTATAGGCGCGTTCCCAAGTTGGTGGAGGGAAGGGAGCGTGGCATGGAAATTATGCAAGGAGGGCCTGAGGTTGAAAGGAATTATGTTTACTTTCAGCCTGACAGAGCCATCTAGTGATTTTATTGCTATGAAATAAGCATAAGTGAATGTGTTAGACTACAAGAATGCATCATATTCCTGCTTTCTTCAAGGAATCTATGTCAACAACAAAATGTCAAATACCGTACACTGAAAACAAAATAAGATGTTAATGAACATGTCTATATATGTGCATGTTATTCCCTTTGCGGCTGACACTTTTAGTATCTCTCTAGTTTCCTGGACCACAGGACATCCGCATGCTATATCTTGCCCCGTCTTCTTCTTCTTCTTCTCGTTCGCTGTTGTTTAGAAATGTCTACACAAGAAGTCCGGTTTTCTGGATGTATGTTGCTGTGGTTGAAAGTTCTTCAAGACTCCCAAACAGCTTTGTGTGGATGTGCGTCTCTGTGGGCCAATGTTCAGTTCGCAATTGACTAAGCATGTGGCAGTCTTGCAGGATGTGTTCGGCTGTCTGTGCTGCCTGTCCACACGTACATAGGGGTGATGGGACCAATCTCAGTCTGTATAAGTGACTGTTCAGTCTGTTGTGTCCTGTTCTCATACGGAACAGGATCACCTGTTTTGCTCGATCAAGATATTGATAGTTGTCTCTTTGTTGATCAATTTTCCTGATGGCCTTGATAAGGGTCTTCTTTTCCTGGAATGTGATTGTTTGTTCTTTTTGTTCCTGTGTTGCTCCCTCTTTTGCTAACATATCTGCTCTCTCATTTCCTGGTATGCCACAGTGTGATGGTATCCACTGTAGCACTACCCTTCTTTTGATATTTACTTCGCATAGGACTTTGTTTAATTCTGGCAGTTTATCACTGTTGAGGGCTTGCAGAACTGACATTGCATCGGTAAGGAATACAACCTGCTGACATTGGCTTATTGTGTTATTTATTATTCCTGCAGCAATGCTTATGGCCTGTACTTCAGCAGCATAGTTTGAACATGTGCGGGCATGTTCTTGTACTTTTCTGCTTGGATCAGGGTCTTAGTGTCTCGTCTGTATAATAAAGGTGGAATGCCTGTGATTTTTTCCATTTCATTTATTGGTGTGGTCTTCATGGCACCCGTGATCAACCTAAGCGCTTGATTTTGTACTTTATCTAAGGCTTGTAGGTGTGATTTGGCTGCTGTAGACCATGCTGCTGATCCGTACTCTAATATAGGTCTTATTGCACCTGTATACACTTTCTTTAGTGTTGTTTCGTTAGCTCCCCAACTTGATCCAGCTATTTTCCTCAGTATGGAAAGTTTTCTTCTCACTTTAGCCTCTGTTCTCTCGATGTGGTGCCTCCATGTCATTCTCTTATCTAATGTAATGCCCAAGTACACCGGTTCCTCATCTGTTTGGACATGTATATTTCCAAGTCGTATCTCTCCTGCTTTGTCTTTGTTGGAGAGCGTGAAAAGTGTTGTTGATGATTTTTCAGCGTTGATCTGCACCATCCATTTCTCTGCCCATGCTGCTATGTTGTCTGCTGCCCTTTGTATTCGCTTATTAGCGATAGTTAGATGTTCTTCTACACACCACACCACCAAGTCGTCAGCGTATAGGGCAGCTCTCACACCTTGTGGCAGATCGTGGATGAGGTCATTGATGAATACAAGGAACAGGGTGGGAGACAATACTGAGCCTTGAGGAACTCCATGTTTTAGGAGGATTTTCTTGCTGTTGTGACCTTCCATAGTGACTCTTGCTTTCCGATTGTGTAGGAACGACTGGATCCATTTTCTCATATTACCCTTGATTCCGTTCCTTTGCAGTTTTACTATTAACCCGTCTTTCCATACTTTGTCAAAAGCTTTTTGGAGATCTATCCATAGGGTAAAGACTTTTCTCTTTTCTTGGAAGGCATCTTCAACGATCTGTGACAGGTATGTGATTTGGTCTTCTGTGCTGCTGCACTCTCTAAACCCTGCTTGTTCTGGCACTAAAATTTTCTCGGATTCCAAGTACCATTTCAATCTTCTGTTGATCATCCTCTCCATTGTCTTACATACACAGCTTGTTAGGCTTATTGGTCTGTAGCTGGTGGCCTTCCTGTTGTCTTTTCCTTTCTTTATGATGGGACACATGAGCGCCTCTCTCCATATCTGTGGCACACTGCCTGTCATCCAACTGTAGTTGTATATTTGCAACAGTTTGCTCATTGCTGTATATCCTAGGTGTTTTAGCATTTCGTTGGTTATACCATCCGGGCCTGGTGATTTCCTGTCTTTAAGTTTCCACACGGCTGTTTTTAACTCGTCCATATTGAAAGGTTTGGACATAACGTCCGGACTGTTTCCATTAGTTCTAGTGTGGATTATTTCTTGACGAATGTCTCGTTGTCTGCGTAAATTGACGGAGATGTTACTTTCATTTCTGTAGGATTCCGCAAATATGTCTGCTGCTTGTTTGCCGGTATATAGTTTCCCTGCATCGTCTAGTGTAATGGTTTGTCGTTGAGAATTGTTATCGTCATTCAATTGTTTAGTGAGTTTCCACAACTTTCTCCCTTCCTTTTCAAGGTTTAGTTTATATGTTTTTTTCCCTCCAGCTTCTCCTCTGGGCTTCTAGCTTTCCTTTAATGAATTTTGCTTTTGCCTTTTGTAGCATGATATGGTTCTGTTGGGATGGTTGTACCTCTGCAGTGTGCCTTGCTTCATTCATATCTTCATGTAGGTTTTGTAGTGTGTTGGACCAATATGGTACATAGTTCTTCCTCGCTCCTCTCGGTATTGTCTCCTTTGCTGCCTTGAGTACTCCATTATTAAAATCCCAGATGACTCTGTTAATGTCTCTGTCTAGTACCTTAATATCTTTTGTAAGCAGATTTGCTCTGTGTTGATAAATGGACCAATTTGCTTTTTTATAATTCCATCTTGGCTGACTTGGACTTGTATTAATTGTTCTATTAATTTTGATGAATACAGGACGATGATCACTTCCACCGAGTTGTTCTCCTATTTCCCTTTCCACTATCCCAGCCAAATCAGGTGTGCAGAATGCCAGGTCTGGAGTAGAGGTGCTATGCCATCTTCTGGAGTAAAAGGTTGGAGGATCATTAGGGTTGTTTAGAAGGGTTAGGTTATTGTCGTCTTGCCAGTTTTCTATCTCTTCGCCCCTTCTATCTAGCTGGTTGTATCCCCAGCTTTGGGAATGGCTGTTGAAGTCTCCCACCGCTATGAAGTTGCCAATGGGGACATCTATGCTAGTCATGTTCAGTGGTATGTCATTGGGGCAGTAGAAGTTTAGGAGATCCAGTTCCAGAGTGTTATGTTTTAGATGGATTACTTGGTATTCTGCACCTTCTTTATATGTCTTGGATTCTATAGCGTTGAGGTTATTCCTTATCAGTGTTAGTATGCCACCCTTCTTCCGATCTTTTCTGTCAACTCTGAAGCATTGATAGCCCCGTATCTTAAAATGTTTTCCTTCCTTCCTGTAGATGGGTTTCTTGTATGCAGCATATGCTAATTTCTTTCCGAAATAGGGTATTCTCTAGTTCAGTCTTTTTGTTGTTGACTCCCTCTGCATTCCAATGCATGACATTCAGAGGGGCCGTCGTCTTATCTGGTTGGCCAGTTACTTTCTCCTTCCGCCTCCTGGCTCCATTTGGCGGACTAAGGAGACCTCCAGTAGCTGAGGGTGGATTCTGTCGAGGCTCAGAATCCGGCACTGCTCCTGCCTGGAGGGACTTCACAGGGCGAGCACCATAACGATAATTTTTGACATCTGTTGTGTAGACATATTAAACCAAAGCGGGTTGCATGGTACCATGGTTGCTGGTGCGCCTCCTGGCCTGGTACATCTGACTTCAGCACCTGTTTCTTAAGGCAGAGTGTGCTCATGCCTCCCCCTCTGGCTGGGGGATTTGATTTTGCCTTTACCTCGTTTGCTGTCCCATCTTGCCTCCCGCTGGGGTTGATACCCAACCTTCGGCAAGATTACTGGGTATAACGGGGTCCACCACGAGTAGGTGAGGTAGACTTGGGCAGGAGAGGCTAAGAGACATGTTGAGTCTTGTATTGCGCATCACTGCCCCATTTGGACCCCATCAAAATGATCAAAAACATTAACACTTGATGGAACACTTTGGCATTCTGTAACAACAACCCTTATTAACATTGAAATCAATGAGTAGTACAAGGTCATGAAGGAGTATGCAGGAAATGCTGCTTTGCTCTGAAACATTTTATTCACAAATTGTACTTCCACGAGAATTGGCAGGGGAAATTTCAGCCACAATTTCCTGTATCTTTTCTGACATTCTGCAACAAATTGAGTTAAGAGTCCTTAGTATTTCATCCTGGCATGGCATGGATTTAGAGAACTCTCGCACCTGGTTTTAAGTTAGCAGTGGGAGAAAATGTGGGGTGGCATAGTGTGTATTCCCCGCCATCCAGAGGGTCTCTCCAAATAAGCAGATATCTTCTGTGCTCTGAAGGGCTCTCGTATAGTAGTAAAGCAACTGTAGAGAATTTATAGTCACGTCCTGCACACAGCCACTTCTCAGCTCCCCTCACCGGTTATTCATCCAGTGTAGAATCCTCTTGCATGCAGTCAGTCTGGGTTCTCAGCATGCTGCACCACAAGGGAATAGTCATGCAGTGCAGATTTAATGCGTATTTGGGATAAGGGGCCGTCCATACATGACGTCATGCAATTTTCGCTATTTTAACCACCCCCTCCCCCTTGTCACACTTCGTCACAAAAAACCCAGGACCCCTCCCCAACCCCAGTATGTGACGTCGCAAATGTCTTAACCTCCCCCACCCCCTTTTTTTTTTCTTGTTTAACCCCATTTTTGTACTACTAAACAGAAAGAATGTAATCGAATGTAAATTAGTTAACTAAGGCAGACAAAATAAAACCCTTTTAAGTAAAATAGTGTTTATTAATCAGACTTTTACAGTACCTGATTAGCTGGTCAAACGTTGCTCTATTTATTTTAAATGTCGCTCATTGTGCCTTAATTTTAAACAATAAAATAAAAAAAATTATTTAAATTTAAAGTAACCACATCAATAATTTCAATACTTTATTATGTTACAGTTTCATAAAATAATGTTAAACTTGCGAGAAATTCCACACAAATACAAGATTTTTTTAAACTGAAGTCGTTATCAATGAATGATTTCTCTTCGTTTTCATTATCCCAATGCAAAGTAAGATGCTCCTCCTTAAAATTATTACTAGGCCACTGTGTCTCTTATATTTGGACATGCGCCCTAATATAACCCACGATATTGTGTTTAGGTAGAACAAGACATGCCTCGTCAAAACGAGCCACAACTATTTTTTCAAAAAAGACGCTTGTCCATTGAAGGATCTAGAAATCCATTATCTTCCAGATCAACATCATTTATTGGAAGAGTGTATATTACATTATATTAATAAAAAGAAATTCATAATTTAAAAAAAAAGGTTAAAAACAGATAAAGGTTATAACAATTATGTTATATTTCAGCTGATATTGTAATATTAATATATGACTCCCTCCATGGAGTTGTTGACTATTGCGGATAAAAGTAGACGATGAGGATTTAGGTTACAAAATCTATTTTGTTGCGACATCATTTACGAAAGAAGCAAGTATCACTCGTATTTTTGTATGACGTCCCATTTTTGCAAATTCCCTTTCATCCCAAAGTTTTAGACCCCTCCCCCCACCCTCACTGCGTGACGGCATATGTGGACGACGCCTATAGTTATAGCCTGACTATGGAATTCGCGCTAGAGCATGGCGGTTTCCCCTGTCTCCTCTTGGTAATATAGTACTGGGATGCCTGTGGGTTTCCTACACATCCAGGGTAGAAGCCAGATATGTAATGTCTAAGCACTTGAGAAGATAAGTGGGGTGTTTCTGCATCTCCCTGAGGTATGTAAACAAGATAGGGTTCACAGTGCTCATTCCCAGCCTACAAATCGCTTGCTTGTTATGCCGAGTTCTCTTGGACTCTAGGCATGTAACCAAAAGTTGGATTCCAGTCGACAGAGAGCAGTGCACATTGGTTCCTAATTCTCAGAACTGTTCAATACAGTACAGTTCTGGCGCCTGTCCAACCATAGATGGATGGGTACGGTGTTGGTGCATGTGACGTACGTCTAGTTTGACAAGTGAATTTTCCCTGATATGATGGATGATTTAAAGGGACCTTTAGCTTTTCATAACATTAGAACCCCTGAACATTTGTTGTAACTTTTCGTTTGCCAGAACGCATTCCACCGGGACTCATGTAGGATACAGCGACGAGATCAAAGAGACAGACCGAGGGATCTTAGGGGAGACTATCGGCGCTATCAAAGACAGTAGTTTTCCCTGATACGAGACGCAGTTGCTTGCCGCTAATTTCGCGTCTCGGTGTCAATCGAGGAACCGAGCGAACGGGGGAAAGCGAAACGGGCAGCAGCGAGCGGATACGAAGACCAGGGGGCGGCTTTTTCTCTTGATTTGGCGGTCAGATCCCCAAAAGTTCGTGAGATCAAATAAGTTGTCAAGTTTATCATGTCCCACTCAACTTACATTCCATTTTAGCTAAATAGACCATGAAGAACTAGACACGTTATCACTCGCTGGCCAGACCTTTACAGAAGCACTAGCTTTATTGAAATCTTGTTATAGATTTTCCCCTGGATTTTATATATATTTGCAGTGATTTCTAATTCTGTGCAAAGCGGTAAAATATATATTGTGTAAAGTGATCAGTGGTCTAGTCATTCTATTTCAAGGGATTTTGTGTTAATTTAAATCTATTTAATTAAACCATCTCAAGAGTTCCAGTTTTAAATATAATGATCTATCTATTATATTATTTCAAAAGATAATAGATGCTTAAATTAACTTTTAAAGTCGCGAATGAATTTATAATTAATTATAAATTCAGTTAAGTCCTAGTTTTATAGATGTGGGTTTTTAACCACTAGAATTTGCGCAGTGTTTATTAAATACATAATTAAATACGCGAGCATATATATAATAGGCTTAACGGGAAATTCATCGCGCTTTAGAAGGTTATTTGTTTTCGGTATATTACATGTCTTTTTTTTTCTTTCATACAGAGTGATCGTAACCTGTGCGATCCCAGCATTAAGAAAGCAATAAAGAAATCAATCTAAGCAAAGCAAAGCATAAAACAGTGTGTAGAGTTCCCCTGACGCAGAACTTGTTGAGACTGTGTAAATTTTTAATCTTTGAGGCGATTCTATGTTTGGAATTCCGCTATCTAACTTATAGCAAAGAAAGCACACCCAAAGACAAATTTAACGCACCATCAAACAACTTAAGTCGTAACGGGAAGAAGAACACTGGCCCGAGCTTTGTTAGTTTACTGACACAGAGAGATAATTCATAATTTCCTGAACAGTGATGTGACTAGTTTTCTCACTGGACTTAAACCATACCTCACGGATAAAGTGTACCAGCACGCGTAAGAATTTTATTATCCGCGGCATAGTCAAATAGACCACACCATCCTCACCCCGGTATCAGAGACCGTGCCCTCCCATAGAAACTGTTATTAAGAAAAGAGACACAACTACAGATTCATTTTCCAGCGATTACGGGACCCTTTTATGTGCTGACCGCCTACCCGATAATCTGGGGCTAGAACTTGAACAAACACTCATACATTTAGTTGAGGTGTAACTGCTGTTGTGTTATTCTATGGAGTGCAAGATTTTTTCACAATCGGTAAGTGAGAGCAAGATGAGTGAAGGCCTTTGCTAGCGCGTGTATGAATGACAGGAAATTAATTCTTTTGTGTGACCATTTTGTTAACTTGCTTACCTGGTAACATATATCTTTTCTGTATACCCTACATTGTTCCTTTAAGTGGGATAGTTGATAATTTGTTAACTCTGTTTAAAACCACCTCCTTTCCATTTGCTTAGTAAAGGGAAGAACAGCTGGGAAGAACAGGTTTTTTTTTTTTTCTATCACTTATACCTAACTTGGTAACACCTCTTTCAGAGTAATTAACTTTACTGTTAGGTTAACGTACCCGTGTTCCTGATATTATCTATCTCTGGACTGGGTTTGTCTTTGTCTAATGAGCGGGAAGGGCTTAGTCGATACCAATCTTCTTCACCCCCTCCCAAACTTGTTATTTGCATTTGTGTACTTATGATAATTTATGTAATATCTGATATTTTTAGTGATTGATGTTTAAAGTGAATAAAATCACCTAAACTCATTTAGTTCTGTGTGTTGGATATACCCAAAGCCCAACATTTCCCCTATTCGTTTAATATAGTTTGTATCAACGTCGTGTGTGTGTTTGAAAACACCGAATCGGTGTGCGCGCAGATGCGAGTCTGGAAAACTGGCAAATAATTGTTTGACCAGGAGAGTGAAAGAGAAGATTGAGAGACACGATTTGTCGTAAATAAGTCTGTCTTTACTCTCCTCCAGCACGCTGTGAAGTAACTATTAAATCTCTACATTTTCTATCACTGAGCTTTCCATCATCATTTTCCACTCTAAACCGGACCACTTTTTCTACGACTCTTTTCTCTCAAAATAAATTTACGACAATATTTGGCCGGCTCGTCTGGGATAATTTTGAGATACATTTGATGCACACATATTTGTGGGCTGGTTCTGGGATCTTGAGCTACATTTGAGGCAATCGCATAGCCGGGTTAAAGATATTTTGAGTCTGATTTAGTTTGGGTCTAACTAGGTAGAGTGTGAATGATTTGTCTTTGTGAATTAGGGAAATAAATAAATAATTACACCCCTAGACAAACGTTCTTTAAGTATTTGGGTTGTCCACACAGCATATTTACAGGTTGTTTTCTCTCCACAGCAGTAGAAAGTACAGATAAACAAATATATTTGCTATTTTAATTATCCTCTGGCGGAGATAATTATATTTCTTTCTTTATAAAAGTTGCTGGGATTGCGTGATTGTTTTACAGTCACTAAGGTTTTTGAAGTCAAAAAGAGTTGAGCTTAGCTAAAGACGGATTGTTCTGATTTTTAAAAATTAAGTTAACAACGTCTCATCTCAATAATTGACTTTAGGGACGGAGTTTGTTGTCAGAGATTTAAAATTTAGGGAAAATTTTTTTTCTTTTAAATTGTTTTAATATAAATTTTTCTCGACTGTTAGTAAAAGTAGATTCTTTTCCAGTGTAACTTACCATTTAGTGGCATAGTCGCTTGCGTTTAGAGCCTTAATTGCCAGATAATAGCAGCGATAAGTTTGCACAGTACAGGTAGGAGGTAACACAGGTAAATTTGTACTTGTGTTTTTTTTTTTTCTCGTAGCGGTTCAGAGTTCCTCCCTTTCGCGTTTCTTCTTACTAGTTCTCTAAGCATACTTCATCTTATTCTTTAACAATGGCAGAGAGGATAAAGATGAGGTCCATCTTGAGGCTGGAAGCGAAAGAGGCAGGATTAGATGCAGAAGCTGCAAACGCGTTTATTAACCAGGAATTGGAAATATATGACGCGGAGCAACAGAGAGCCGAAGCTGAGAGGAAGGCGAAGCAACAGAGAGCAGAAGCTGAGAGGAAGGAAGAGAAAGAAAGAACAGAGAGGAGAGAAGCCCAGGAGAGGGCAGATAAGAAAGAAGCGGAAGAACGTCTTTTGGAACAGAAGAAAATTGAAGCAGAGATGGAAACTCGCAGAGAGAGAGAGAGAGAGACAAGGAAAGACAGCATCAACTGGCGCTTAAGGCTCTAGAGAGTCGGGGCGCCTCTACTTCGACTAACGGAGAGCCGTCTTCGCCCCAGTCTCAATCAATGGACCTCTCCAGTACTCAATCTGCCCAATTAACTGCTATGTCGTTTTCTTTAGAATCTTTTCCTAGCCCTAACGAAAAAATTGACAGCTACCTAGAAAAATTCGAGAGACTCGCGAATCTTTATGGGTTAGAGAGTACCCGCTGGGCGCTCAAACTTTCAACGTCACTGAAAGGCAATGCTTATGACGTGTACACAAAGCTGGGACCGAATCAACATGATTACGACATGTTGAAAAAGGCCTTACTACAGCAGTTTGAGATGACTGCCCGAAAGTTTCTGCAGTTGTTCAGAAACAGCCGAAAAGAGAGCACGGAAACATTTCCCCAGTTCTCTTCACGTCTCACGGGTTATCTGACAAAGTGCATTGAATTATCTGACCTACCTCTTTCATATGAGGGACTCCTCGAACTTGTTCTTGTGGAGCAGATAAAATCCACTTTGTCGAATGAAACACGTAGATTTTTGGCTGAACAGGGGGCAGTCAGGCTTGAAGACATACTCAATAAAGCCGAACGCTATAGCAATGCAATGGCCGAACTTCCCAGCACTAAACGTAAACCCACCGATGAGCCATCTCGAAAACAGAATCTAGAGCAGGCATCCTATTCTTCCACTTCCTCTCAACATTATAACCAACGAGATAACAATACCCAGAAACCTCCCCAGGAAAAATCGAAATTCTACAAAACCCGATACCCCCCCAACAAAAATTCTGATCAACCCAACAAGCCTACGTGGCAGCGCGGCCACCAAGGTCAAGGAAAAGGGAAGACCCCTACACCAGGAACGTCTGATCAGGGCAAACAAACCGGTGCAAACCGCATTGGATGTTTGCATACAGCCTCGAAAGGTAGAGTCAATGTCAGTGATTCTCAACCTGAGGGGGACCGACCCTCAACTCGAGGAACTGTAATTTTGAACGGTACCTCTACTACTTGTCTTTTTGACACTGGATTAAGTTTTGATTGTATTGTCGCTAGGCACCTAGTCAAACCCGGTCAGGAGACAGAGGAAACCGTCAAACTTAGTGGAGTTTTCAGGAGTGATGCACCCAGGACGCTTCCTATCGCACTGGTAGAAATACACTCTGACTTTGTCAGAGGAGTTATTAAAGCGGCCATAATGGATGATCCGATCTACCCAGTTATCCTGGGATGTAGATATGTGTTCATTGGGAGACCTAAGGAGCCGATTGTGGCAGCGGTAACCACAAGAGGGCAAGCCAAGAAGGAGAGGGAGCCTGCGCCAAACTTGTTGCCGAATGAACTGAAGGAGGCGCAACAAAAGGACCCTACTCTGGCGCCCTGCTTTAAAAAACTGCCCATGGCTAAGGACCCCAGACACAACGGAGACATCTTTTCTAAGGATGGTGTATTGTATCGTAGAACGGGCAACCCGGACACGGGGAATAACCAGCTCCTAGTACCGACGCAGTACAGAAACCAGATCTTAGAAATGGGGCACTCTCTTCCCTTTAGCGGACACATGGGACAAAACGCCACTATTCAGCGAATAAAAAACCACTATTGGTGGCCAGGAATGAACTCTGACATTGTCAGGTACGTGAAATCCTGCGCCCAGTGCCAACGGGTAGCACCCAAGCACTTGACACCCCCAGTACCTATGGGGCAAATGCCAATAGTAGGGACTCCATTTGAACGGGTTGCTGTCGACATTATTGGTCCTCTGGAAAAGACCAAAAGAAGGAACAGGTTCATCCTGACCTTAGTTGACACTTGCACTATGTGGGCCGAAGCCGTACCGCTACCATGCACTAATTCCAAGCATGTCGCAGAAGCCCTTGTGCAAATTTTTACACGGTTGGGATTCCCTCAACAAGTTTTGACGGACAATGGATCCCAATTCCGTAGCCTGTTAATGGAGGAGATCTTTAAGATCTTGAGGGCCAAACATATCCACACAAGTCCCTACCATCCGGCCGGAAATGGGCTCGTGGAACGTTTTAACGGTACCCTCACCATGATGTTACGTAAGCTGGGTCAGGAGAAACCGGAAGACTGGGACCAATATATATCGGCTGCCTTATTCGCCTACCGAGAGGTACCCCAAGCGTCTACGGGTTTTGCGCCAGCTACACTTTTATTTGGCAGACCTATTAAGGGGCCACTAGAAGCCTTACTTCGGTCCCTGACAGACCAGAAGGCTGACGAGACAGTCGTCTCTGCAAGCAAGTATGTATCTGAGCTTAAGGAAAGGCTAAAGCTAGGATGGGATCTAGCTACTACCAACCTTAAGAAAGCCCGCGCTAAAATTACTAAAAGATACAACAAAGCTGCAAAAGAGAGAGAACTACAACCAGGGGAGAAAGTCCTATTGCTACTTCCAACCGGAAGCAATAAACTTCGCATCGGATGGCAAGGACCGTTTACCGTCCTTAAAAAGATCTCACGTACCAACTACAAGATCTCCATCAAAGGAAAGGAGAAGGTCTTCCACATAAATCTGCTAAAGAAATATTTGGAAAGACCGGTGCCATCCTCCGAGCATCTCCTGGCTGTCGCCATAGCAACGGAAGACGAGGAAGATGATGATGGTTGCATGGAGTATCCACTGCAACCCACAGAATCCTTTAAAGATGTCAAGTTCGGCGACAATCTCTCACCAGAACAACAAACAGAAACTAGGGCTCTACTAAAAACAGTACAGTGCAGTTTTAACGGATGTACCTGGTCGAACAAATCTCATTGAATTTGATATGAAATTAACAAACGAGACCCCTGTTCAAACCAGAGTTTACCCCATCCCGTACGCTAAAGCTGATGCACTTCGCGGAGAAATAGACAAGCTGCGTCAGGCAGGAATTATCAGTGAGTCTACATCTCCTTACAGCTCGAGTGTAGTGCTGTTGCAGAAGCCCAATAAGGAAGTTCGGCTGTGCATTGATTACAGGTTGCTAAACGCTGTAACGGAATTCCAGCCCGAACCTCTCCAAACTGTTTCTGAGTTGTTCACCAAGCTCAGCAAAGCTAAGATCTTCTCCAAGATTGACCTCAGTAAAGGTTATTATCAAATACCAGTCAAGGAGGAAATTAAACCTTTGTTAGCTTTCAGCACTAGTGAAGGACATTACACATTTAACGTGATGCCGTTCGGTTTGCATAACGCACCAGGAGTGTTCACCAGGATGATGAGGAAGCTTCTAGAACCTTTGCAAAGTCCCCATATCCATAATTTCATGGATGACATCTTAATTGCATCGGAAACCTATGAAGAACATATTGCTACGGTTGCTATGCTCCTCAGGAGACTACAGGAAACGGGTCTCACAGCCAGACCTAGCAAATGTCTCATCGGGTTTGAACAGTTAGACTTCCTGGGGCACACTATTTCTCACGGATGCAGTTGGCCTATTAAGAAGAACGTGGAGAAAATAGTGGCAGCAAAAAGACCCCGAACGAAGAAAGACGTACGTTCCTTCATATCGCTATGTGCATACTATCAGAAGTACATCCAGAACTTCAACGGACTGACGGCACCTCTGACTGACCTCACAAAGAAAGGTTGTCCTGATAAGGTCATATGGGATCAAAAGTGCGAACACGCGTATAGCACTTTGAAAGGACAGTTGTCTGCATACCCCATTTTGAGGTTGCCTGACCTCAAGAAACCTTTTGTACTGAGAGTCGACGCGTCAGGTCAGGGCATCGGGTCAACACTGCTTCAAGCCGATGACAGTGACCTGAACATGCTATTTCCAGTTGCCTATGGCAGTCGGAAATTAAATAAAGCGGAACGGAACTACAGCGTAGTTGAAAGGGAATGTCTTGCTCTGATTGACGGTATCAGACGCCATCATGAGTTTCTTTATGGTACATCGTTCACGGTGCAAACAGACCACGCTCCGTTAGCATTTCTTGGTGCCAATAAAGAATTTAACGCTAGGATCATGCGTTGGGCCCTCCTTCTAAGCGTCTATTCTTTCAAAGTGGAATATATTCCGGGAAGACAGAATGTCGGGGCTGATTTTCTGAGTAGAAACTGGTCTACAGAGGAAGAAGAGCAAACTGAAGATACCACTCATCCTAAAATCACCAATCAGGTCACCTCCATTGTCAAAAATGAAAACATGAAAAATGGTTTCATGTCTAAAAGTGGGGACGATTGTGACGTACGTCTAGTTTGACAAGTGAATTTTCCCTGATATGATGGATGATTTAAAGGGACCTTTAGCTTTTCATAACATTAGAACCCCTGAACATTTGTTGTAACTTTTCGTTTGCCAGAACGCATTCCACCGGGACTCATGTAGGATACAGCGACGAGATCAAAGAGACAGACCGAGGGATCTTAGGGGAGACTATCGGCGCTATCAAAGACAGTAGTTTTCCCTGATACGAGACGCAGTTGCTTGCCGCTAATTTCGCGTCTCGGTGTCAATCGAGGAACCGAGCGAACGGGGGAAAGCGAAACGGGCAGCAGCGAGCGGATACGAAGACCAGGGGGCGGCTTCTTCTCTTGATTTGGCGGTCAGATCCCCAAAAGTTCGTGAGATCAAATAAGTTGTCAAGTTTATCATGTCCCACTCAACTTACATTTCATTTTAGCTAAATAGACCATGTAGAACTAGACACGTTATCACTCGCTGGCCAGACCTTTACAGAAGCACTAGCTTTATTGAAATCTTGTTATAGATTTTCCCCTGGATTTTATATATATTTGCAGTGATTTCTATTTCTGTGCAAAGCGGTAATATATATTGTGTAAAGTGATCAGTGGTCTAGCTCAGTCATTCTATTTAAAGGGATTCTGTGTTAATTTAAATCTATTTAATTAAACCATCTCAAGAGTTCCAGTTTTAAATATAATGATCTATCTATTATATTATTTCAAAAGATAATAGATGCTTAAATTAACTTTTAAAGTCGCGAAGGAATTTATAATTAATAAATTCAGTTAAGTCCTAGTTTTATAGATGTGGGTTTTTAACCACTAGAATTCGCGCAGTGTTTATTAAATACATAATTAAATACGCGAGCATATATATAATAGGCTTAACGGGAAATTCATCGCGCTTTAGAAGGTTATTTGTTTTCGGTATATTACATGTCTTTTTTTTCTTTCATACAGAGTGATCGTAACCTGTGCGATCCCAGCATTAAGAAAGCAATAAAGAAATCAATCTAAGCAAAGCAAAGCATAAACAGTGTGTAGAGTTCCCCTGACGCAGAACTTGTTGAGACTGTGTAAATTTTTAATCTTTGAGGCGATTCTATGTTTGGAATTCCGCTATCTAACTTATAGCAAAGAAAGCACACCCAAAGACAAATTTAACGCACCATCAAACAACTTAAGTCGTAACGGGAAGAAGAACACTGGCCCGAGCTTTGTTAGTTTACTGACACAGAGAGATAATTCATAATTTCCTGAACAGTGATGTGACTAGTTTTCTCACTGGACTTAAACCATACCTCACGGATAAAGTGTACCAGCACGCGTAAGAATTTTATTATCCGCGGCATAGTCAAATAGACCACACCATCCTCACCCCGGTATCAGAGACCGTGCCCTCCCATAGAAACTGTTATTAAGAAAAGAGACACAACTACAGATTCATTTTCCAGCGATTACGGGATCCTTTTATGTGCTGACCGCCTACCCGATAATCGGGGGCTCGAACTTGAACAAACACTCATACATTTAGTTGAGGTGTAACTGCTGTTGTGTTATTCTATGGAGTGCAAGATTTTTTCACAATCGGTAAGTGAGAGCAAGATGAGTGAAGGCCTTTGCTAGCGCGTGTATGAATGACAGGAAATTAATTCTTTTGTGTGACCATTTTGTTAACTTGCTTACCTGGTAACATATATCTTTTCTGTATACCCTACATTGTTCCTTTAAGTGGGATAGTTGATAATTTGTTAACTCTGTTTAAAACCACCTCCTTTCCATTTGCTTAGTAAAGGGAAGAACAGCTGGGAAGAACAGGTTTTTTTTTTTCTATCACTTATACCTAACTTGGTAACACCTCTTTCAGAGTAATTAACTTTACTGTTAGGTTAACGTACCCGTGTTCCTGATATTATCTATCTTTGGACTGGGTTTGTCTTTGTCTAATGAGCGGGAAGGGCTTAGTCGATACCAATCTTCTTCACCCCCTCCCAAACTTGTTATTTGCATTTGTGTACTTATGATAATTTATGTAATATCTGATATTTTTAGTGATTGATGTTTAAAGTGAATAAAATCACATAAACTCATTTAGTTCTGTGTGTTGGATATACCCAAAGCCCAACTTTTCCCCCTATTCGTTTAATATAGTTTGTATCAACGTCGTGTGTGTGTTTGAAAACACCGAATCGGTGTGCGCGCAGATGCGAGTCTGGAAAACTGGCAAATAATTGTTTGACCAGGAGAGTGAAAGAGAAGATTGAGAGACACGATTTGTCGTAAATAAGTCTGTCTTTACTCTCCTCCAGCACGCTGTGAAGTAACTATTAAATCTCTACATTTTCTATCACTGAGCTTTCCATCATCATTTTCCACTCTAAACCGGACCACTATTTCTACGACTCTTTTCTCTCAAAATAAATTTACGACAATATTTGGCCGGCTCGTCTGGGATAATTTTGAGATACATTTGATGCACACATATTTGTGGGCTGGTTCTGGGATCTTGAGCTACATTTGAGGCAATCGCATAGCCGGGTTAAAGATATTTTGAGTCTGATTTAGTTTGGGTCTAACTAGGTAGAGTGTGAATGATTTGTCTTTGTGAATTAGGGAAATAAATAAATAATTACACCCCTAGACAAACGTTCTTTAAGTATTTGGGTTGTCCACACAGCATATTTACAGGTTGTTTTCTCTCCACAGCAGTAGAAAGTACAGATAAACAAATATATTTGCTATTTTATTATCCTCTGGCGGAGATAATTATATTTCTTTCTTTATAAAAGTTGCTGGGATTGCGTGATTGTTTTACAGTCACTAAGGTTTTTGAAGTCAAAAAGAGTTGAGCTTAGCTAAAGACGGATTGTTCTGATTTTTAAAAATTAAGTTAACAACGTCTCATCTCAATAATTGACTTTAGGGACGGAGTTTGTTGTCAGAGATTAAAATTTAGGGAAAATTTTTTTTTTCCTTTTAAATTGTTTTAATATAAATTTTTCTCTACTGTTAGTAAAAGTAGATTCTTTTCCAGTGTAACTTACCATTTAGTGGCATAGTCGCTTGCGTTTAGAGCCTTAATTGCCAGATAATAGCAGCGATAAGTTTGCACAGTACAGGTAGGAGGTAACACAGGTAAATTTGTACTTGTGTTTTTTTTTTTTTCTCGTAGCGGTTCAGAGTTCCTCCCTTTCGCGTTTCTTCTTACTAGTTCTCTAAGCATACTTCATCTTATTCTTTAACAATGGCAGAGAGGATAAAGATGAGGTCCATCTTGAGGCTGGAAGCGAAAGAGGCAGGATTAGATGCAGAAGCTGCAAACGCGTTTATTAACCAGGAATTGGAAATATATGACGCGGAGCAACAGAGAGCCGAAGCTGAGAGGAAGGCGGAGCAACAGAGAGCAGAAGCTGAGAGGAAGGAAGAGAAAGAAAGAACAGAGAGGAGAGAAGCCCAGGAGAGGGCAGATAAGAAAGAAGCGGAAGAACGTCTTTTGGAACAGAAGAAAATTGAAGCAGAGATGGAAACTCGCAGAGAGAGAGAGAGAGACAAGGAAAGACAGCATCAACTGGCGCTTAAGGCTCTAGAGAGTCGGGGCGCCTCTACTTCGACTAACGGAGAGCCGTCTTCGCCCCAGTCTCAATCAATGGACCTCTCCAGTACTCAATCTGCCCAATTAACTGCTATGTCGTTTTCTTTAGAATCTTTTCCTAGCCCTAACGAAAAAATTGACAGCTACCTAGAAAAATTCGAGAGACTCGCGAATCTTTATGGGTTAGAGAGTACCCGCTGGGCGCTCAAACTTTCAACGTCACTGAAAGGCAATGCTTATGACGTGTACACAAAGCTGGGACCGAATCAACATGATTACGACATGTTGAAAAAGGCCTTACTACAGCAGTTTGAGATGACTGCCCGAAAGTTTCTGCAGTTGTTCAGAAACAGCCGAAAAGAGAGCACGGAAACATTTCCCCAGTTCTCTTCACGTCTCACGGGTTATCTGACAAAGTGCATTGAATTATCTGACCTACCTCTTTCATATGAGGGACTCCTCGAACTTGTTCTTGTGGAGCAGATAAAATCCACTTTGTCGAATGAAACACGTAGATTTTTGGCTGAACAGGGGGCAGTCAGGCTTGAAGACATACTCAATAAAGCCGAACGCTATAGCAATGCAATGGCCGAACTTCCCAGCACTAAACGTAAACCCACCGATGAGCCATCTCGAAAACAGAATCTAGAGCAGGCATCCTATTCTTCCACTTCCTCTCAACATTATAACCAACGAGATAACAATACCCAGAAACCTCCCCAGGAAAAATCGAAATTCTACAAAAACCGATACCCCCCCCAACAAAAATTCTGATCAACCCAACAAGCCTACGTGGCAGCGCGGCCACCAAGGTCAAGGAAAAGGGAAGACCCCTACACCAGGAACGTCTGATCAGGGCAAACAAACCGGTGCAAACCGCATTGGATGTTTGCATACAGCCTCGAAAGGTAGAGTCAATGTCAGTGATTCTCAACCTGAGGGGGACCGACCCTCAACTCGAGGAACTGTAATTTTGAACGGTACCTCTACTACTTGTCTTTTTGACACTGGATTAAGTTTTGATTGTATTGTCGCTAGGCACCTAGTCAAACCCGGTCAGGAGACAGAGGAAACCGTCAAACTTAGTGGAGTTTTCAGGAGTGATGCACCCAGGACGCTTCCTATCGCACTGGTAGAAATACACTCTGACTTTGTCAGAGGAGTTATTAAAGCGGCCATAATGGATGATCCGATCTACCCAGTTATCCTGGGATGTAGATATGTGTTCATTGGGAGACCTAAGGAGCCGATTGTGGCAGCGGTAACCACAAGAGGGCAAGCCAAGAAGGAGAGGGAGCCTGCGCCAAACTTGTTGCCGAATGAACTGAAGGAGGCGCAACAAAAGGACCCTACTCTGGCGCCCTGCTTTAAAAAACTGCCCATGGCTAAGGACCCCAGACACAACGGAGACATCTTTTCTAAGGATGGTGTATTGTATCGTAGAACGGGCAACCCGGACACGGGGAATAACCAGCTCCTAGTACCGACGCAGTACAGAAACCAGATCTTAGAAATGGGGCACTCTCTTCCCTTTAGCGGACACATGGGACAAAACGCCACTATTCAGCGAATAAAAAACCACTATTGGTGGCCAGGAATGAACTCTGACATTGTCAGGTACGTGAAATCCTGCGCCCAGTGCCAACGGGTAGCACCCAAGCACTTGACACCCCCAGTACCTATGGGGCAAATGCCAATAGTAGGGACTCCATTTGAACGGGTTGCTGTCGACATTATTGGTCCTCTGGAAAAGACCAAAAGAAGGAACAGGTTCATCCTGACCTTAGTTGACACTTGCACTATGTGGGCCGAAGCCGTACCGCTACCATGCACTAATTCCAAGCATGTCGCAGAAGCCCTTGTGCAAATTTTTACACGGTTGGGATTCCCTCAACAAGTTTTGACGGACAATGGATCCCAATTCCGTAGCCTGTTAATGGAGGAGATCTTTAAGATCTTGAGGGCCAAACATATCCACACAAGTCCCTACCATCCGGCCGGAAATGGGCTCGTGGAACGTTTTAACGGTACCCTCACCATGATGTTACGTAAGCTGGGTCAGGAGAAACCGGAAGACTGGGACCAATATATATCGGCTGCCTTATTCGCCTACCGAGAGGTACCCCAAGCGTCTACGGGTTTTGCGCCAGCTACACTTTTTATTTGGCAGACCTATTAAGGGGCCACTAGAAGCCTTACTTCGGTCCCTGACAGACCAGAAGGCTGACGAGACAGTCGTCTCTGCAAGCAAGTATGTATCTGAGCTTAAGGAAAGGCTAAAGCTAGGATGGGATCTAGCTACTACCAACCTTAAGAAAGCCCGCGCTAAAATTACTAAAAGATACAACAAAGCTGCAAAAGAGAGAGAACTACAACCAGGGGAGAAAGTCCTATTGCTACTTCCAACCGGAAGCAATAAACTTCGCATCGGATGGCAAGGACCGTTTACCGTCCTTAAAAAGATCTCACGTACCAACTACAAGATCTCCATCAAAGGAAAGGAGAAGGTCTTCCACATAAATCTGCTAAAGAAATATTTGGAAAGACCGGTGCCATCCTCCGAGCATCTCCTGGCTGTCGCCATAGCAACGGAAGACGAGGAAGATGATGATGGTTGCATGGAGTATCCACTGCAACCCACAGAATCCTTTAAAGATGTCAAGTTCGGCGACAATCTCTCACCAGAACAACAAACAGAAACTAGGGCTCTACTAAAACAGTACAGTGCAGTCTTAACGGATGTACCTGGTCGAACAAATCTCATTGAATTTGATATGAAATTAACAAACGAGACCCCTGTTCAAACCAGAGTTTACCCCATCCCGTACGCTAAAGCTGATGCACTTCGCGGAGAAATAGACAAGCTGCGTCAGGCAGGAATTATCAGTGAGTCTACATCTCCTTACAGCTCGAGTGTAGTGCTGTTGCAGAAGCCCAATAAGGAAGTTCGGCTGTGCATTGATTACAGGTTGCTAAACGCTGTAACGGAATTCCAGCCCGAACCTCTCCAAACTGTTTCTGAGTTGTTCACCAAGCTCAGCAAAGCAAAGATCTTCTCCAAGATTGACCTCAGTAAAGGTTATTATCAAATACCAGTCAAGGAGGAAATTAAACCTTTGTTAGCTTTCAGCACTAGTGAAGGACATTACACATTTAACGTGATGCCGTTCGGTTTGCATAACGCACCAGGAGTGTTCACCAGGATGATGAGGAAGCTTCTAGAACCTTTGCAAAGTCCCCATATCCATAATTTCATGGATGACATCTTAATTGCATCGGAAACCTATGAAGAACATATTGCTACGGTTGCTATGCTCCTCAGGAGACTACAGGAAACGGGTCTCACAGCCAGACCTAGCAAATGTCTCATCGGGTTTGAACAGTTAGACTTCCTGGGGCACACTATTTCTCACGGATGCAGTTGGCCTATTAAGAAGAACGTGGAGAAAATAGTGGCAGCAAAAAGACCCCGAACGAAGAAAGACGTACGTTCCTTCATATCGCTATGTGCATACTATCAGAAGTACATCCAGAACTTCAACG
Organism: Oreohelix idahoensis; assembly: GCA_024509875.1. Taxonomy (NCBI): domain Eukaryota; kingdom Metazoa; phylum Mollusca; class Gastropoda; order Stylommatophora; family Oreohelicidae; genus Oreohelix; species Oreohelix idahoensis. The sequence continues at coordinate 3,149 of JAMPIV010005208.1, read as the reverse complement.
GACTGACGGCACCTCTGACTGACCTCACAAAGAAAGGTTGTCCTGATAAGGTCATATGGGATCAAAAGTGCGAACACGCGTATAGCACTTTGAAAGGACAGTTGTCTGCATACCCCATTTTGAGGTTGCCTGACCTCAAGAAACCTTTTGTACTGAGAGTCGACGCGTCAGGTCAGGGCATCGGGTCAACACTGCTTCAAGCCGATGACAGTGACCTGAACATGCTATTTCCAGTTGCCTATGGCAGTCGGAAATTAAATAAAGCGGAACGGAACTACAGCGTAGTTGAAAGGGAATGTCTTGCTCTGATTGACGGTATCAGACGCCATCATGAGTTTCTTTATGGTACATGGTTCACGGTGCAAACAGACCACGCTCCGTTAGCATTTCTTGGTGCCAATAAAGAATTTAACGCTAGGATCATGCGTTGGGCCCTCCTTCTAAGCGTCTATTCTTTCAAAGTGGAATATATTCCGGGAAGACAGAATGTCGGGGCTGATTTTCTTAGTAGAAACTGGTCTACAGAGGAAGAAGAGCAAACTGAAGATACCACTCATCCTAAAATCACCAATCAGGTCACCTCCATTGTCAAAAATGAAAACATGAAAAATGGTTTCATGTCTAAAAGTGGGGACGATTGTGACGTACGTCTAGTTTGACAAGTGAATTTTCCCTGATATGATGGATGATTTAAAGGGACCTTTAGCTTTTCATAACATTAGAACCCCTGAACATTTGTTGTAACTTTTCGTTTGCCAGAACGCATTCCACCGGGACTCATGTAGGATACAGCGACGAGATCAAAGAGACAGACCGAGGGATCTTAGGGGAGACTATCGGCGCTATCAAAGACAGTAGTTTTCCCTGATACGAGACGCAGTTGCTTGCCGCTAATTTCGCGTCTCGGTGTCAATCGAGGAACCGAGCGAACGGGGGAAAGCGAAACGGGCAGCAGCGAGCGGATACGAAGACCAGGGGGCGGCTTCTTCTCTTGATTTGGCGGTCAGATCCCCAAAAGTTCGTGAGATCAAATAAGTTGTCAAGTTTATCATGTCCCACTCAACTTACATTTCATTTTAGCTAAATAGACCATGTAGAACTAGACACGTTATCACTCGCTGGCCAGATCTTTACAGAAGCACTAGCTTTATTGAAATCTTGTTATAGATTTTCCCCTGGATTTTATATATATTTGCAGTGATTTCTATTTCTGTGCAAAGCGGTAATATATATTGTGTAAAGTGATCAGTGGTCTAGCTCAGTCATTCTATTTAAAGGGATTCTGTGTTAATTTAAATCTATTTAATTAAACCATCTCAAGAGTTCCAGTTTTAAATATAATGATCTATCTATTATATTATTTCAAAAGATAATAGATGCTTAAATTAACTTTTAAAGTCGCGAAGGAATTTATAATTAATAAATTCAGTTAAGTCCTAGTTTTATAGATGTGTGTTTTTAACCACTAGAACTCGCGCAGTGTTTATTAAATACATAATTAAATACGCGAGCATATATATAATAGGCTTAACGGGAAATTCATCGCGCTTTAGAAGGTTATTTGTTTTTCGGTATATTACATGTCTTTTTTTTCTTTCATACAGAGTGATCGTAACCTGTGCGATCCCAGCATTAAGAAAGCAATAAAGAAATCAATCTAAGCAAAGCAAAGCATAAACAGTGTGTAGAGTTCCCCTGACGCAGAACTTGTTGAGACTGTGTAAATTTTTAATCTTTGAGGCGATTCTATGTTTGGAATTCCGCTATCTAACTTATAGCAAAGAAAGCACACCCAAAGACAAATTTAACGCACCATCAAACAACTTAAGTCGTAACGGGAAGAAGAACACTGGCCCGAGCTTTGTTAGTTTACTGACACAGAGAGATAATTCATAATTTCCTGAACAGTGATGTGACTAGTTTTCTCACTGGACTTAAACCATACCTCACGGATAAAGTGTACCAGCACGCGTAAGAATTTTATTATCCGCGGCATAGTCAAATAGACCACACCATCCTCACCCCGGTATCAGAGACCGTGCCCTCCCATAGAAACTGTTATTAAGAAAAGAGACACAACTACAGATTCATTTTCCAGCGATTACGGGATCCTTTTATGTGCTGACCGCCTACCCGATAATCTGGGGCTAGAACTTGAACAAACACTCATACATTTAGTTGAGGTGTAACTGCTGTTGTGTTATTCTATGGAGTGCAAGATTTTTTCACAATCGGTAAGTGAGAGCAAGATGAGTGAAGGCCTTTGCTAGCGCGTGTATGAATGACAGGAAATTAATTCTTTTGTGTGACCATTTTGTTAACTTGCTTACCTGGTAACATATATCTTTTCTGTATACCCTACATTGTTCCTTTAAGTGGGATAGTTGATAATTTGTTAACTCTGTTTAAAACCACCTCCTTTCCATTTGCTTAGTAAAGGGAAGAACAGCTGGGAAGAACAGGTTTTTTTTTTTCTATCACTTATACCTAACTTGGTAACACCTCTTTCAGAGTAATTAACTTTACTGTTAGGTTAACGTACCTATGTTCCTGATATTATCTATCTTTGGACTGGGTTTGAAGTAACTATTAAATCTCTACATTTTCTATCACTGAGCTTTTTCCATCATCATTTTCACTTAAAACCGGGACCACTATTTCTACGACTCTTTTTCTCTCACAAAAAATAAATATTTACGGACAACTGGGAGAGCCCAGAACAAGAAGCACAGCATTGTGCAAAGCCTCTGCATAGTTGGAGACCCCTGGATTGAACGGGGAATGCACAGTTGTGCTTCCCCACCTACCCCAACTGCTAACCCCCCACTTAGAACCAGAAGGTGGGGTCCTTTGTATGGCGTGCCAGGCCAGGATAAAATGGCCTGGGAAAGAGGACTGGGAGCTCAGAAACTCCCTTAACTCAAAAAGTTGCAGGGAATGGCAGAAATAAGCCACGGAAAAGACAGGTTCAATTTTGAAGATAACGCAAAACCATATTTTCAACCACACGAGCTTCGTACGCCGCTCGAAAAAGTCCGCGCAGAGCGGTGACAGAATCCCCCCGGCTGCTTACGAATAGTCTACTACAGGGAACATAAACAAGATAGGGATGGAGCCACTCTCCCGGGAACAGTGCTAAAGTCTATTAC